>JAOWBW010000930.1:282689-460715 GCA_026119855.1 Campanula takesimana | reverse complement strand
GCCAGATGCAGCTCGATTGGCGCTCTTGTCCCTTCGAGCGCGCACGGGTCCATTCCCCCTCCCCTTCCGAGCCGAGTCAACTACACATGTCCGTGACACACAAATACCGTGACTTCGGTTGGTTTTGGTCTAGCTCACGTTGCCACATCCTTAATGCGTGTCTAAGGTTAATCATGGCCAAGATAGTGCCCGAGTCATAACTCCTTGTGAAAGCAAGTGGACCATGGTCAATTTGACCCGGTCCTTGACTTACGCGTTAATGTTGACCGTAATTAACCTAAGTAATGTATTAAGGATAGGGTGACACAGTGTTGTCAAGCCTAATGAATGGTCCATACTAATCATCCTTAATCCTAAGGATAAGGTTCGAGAGCCCTCACCAAAGATGAGGTTATGCCGGAAGTCCCTTAAGTCCCTAAGACGAATCTCGACCTTAACCGCGGGCTTAATCATGATTGGAATGGCTCACGCATTGGGAATCTTGCGACGCACTAGACACTAGGTTCGTTAATTTCGGCGGTGGAGCCGCTTGCCCTATAGGACCCTCGCCCGGGACAGTCCATCCTTGGGAGTGTGCAAGACAGGTGAAAAACGAGGGTCTATAGGCGTAGTGATGGCCTCCACTGATCCAGGATATAGAATAGTTGCGAAAAAGAAGAGGAATCTTTTCCAACCATTTAGGAATAAAAATGATGTGTTAAGTAAAGTTGAACGAATAAATAATTGCACGTGGCATGAGCTTGCTCCGTTTTTTGTTTCTTGTCTCGGCACATTCTTGCGTTAATAAATGTCACTTCGTTAAGTCTTTGGACGAACCCCCGTTGTCCTCCAAGACCTCCGCTATATGATTTCGTTAAGTCTTTGGACGGACCCCGTTGTCCTCCAAGACCTCCGTTATGTGATTTCGTTAAGTCTTTGGACGGACCCCCGTCGTCCTCCAAGACCTCCGTTATGTGATTTCGTAAGTCTTTGGACGGACCCCCGTTGTCCTCCAAGACCTCCGTTATGTGATTTCGTTAAGTCTTTGGACGGACCCCCGTTGTCCTCCAAGACCTCCGTTATGTGATTTCGTTAAGTCTTTGGACGGACCCCGTTGTCCTCCAAGACCTCCGCTATGTGATTTCGTTAAGTCTTTGGATGGACCCCCGTTGTCCTCCAAGACCTCAGTTATGGGATTTCGTTAAGTCTTTGGACGGACCCCCGTTGTCCTCCAAGACCTCCGTTATGTGATTTCGTTAAGTCTTTGGACGGACCCCCGTTGTCCTCCAAGACCCCGTTAAGATTCCCATCAAGACCTTAGGCGCTGTCCCCTAGGTCCCCGCTAAACCCCTAGGAACAGTCCCCTAGGAAGTCAAGTCTTGGAAGGATCCCCCTTTATCCTCCCAGAATGCCAGTCAAGTCTTTGAATGGATCCCCGGTCCACCCAAGAAGTCTGTTGCCACCTTGTAAGTAGACCCCCGTTTGAATCTCGAATGGATTTAAGATCCCATTTGATCCCGTCCACCTTTCACCCCAACGGTCATTTCCATCATTAGCATGAGCATTCGCCCAATGTTTACCCGAGCCTAAGTTGCATTCTTTCTCTGCCGCAGTAAGAATGAAGTGGAAAGAGCACCGTGTCACCGCTTGTCCAGCATTGAGTCTGACAGTTCCTTAGTCGATACAACACCTCCACTCCGGTACCTCGGAACGACCACCTCAGAGGAAAGCAGTTGGGGAAATGATACCACAGATGGTCAGACCAGTCCAACCAAAGAAGAGTTGCTCCAAGCTTTAGAAGCCTCCAAGGTTAAGGAAGAGATTACCAGGTTACACCACGAGAAAGCACGGGACCGATTTGTTGAGTCGATGAGACGGAAAGGTGTTGAGGTTTTGTTTCAGACAGATGGATCCTTCATTGAAATTTCTGACCACGAGGAAGAGATCGAAGTCACCCAACCTCCGAATTGCAACCAACTCCACCCCCTCAACCTCGCGAAAACACTAAATCCCCTCACCCTCTATCCCAAAGCTTACCTCCCACTCAGGCTCACTACACCTTGCCTCACCCAGATCCAACATCACCCTTGGGTTGCCCCCCATAAATCCCCAAATACAATACACTCAAAACACCCATGTCTCACCAATCACACCGATCATGCCTCAACCATCACTCCCACGATATCTTCCTAATTATGCTCCCTCTCAGTTCGAGATATCCAATCAAATCCCAAGAACTCAGTCACTGTATATGGATACTCAATCAAGCATTGGACTCCACTGAGACCCGTATCGTTTCTACGGTCTGGGACCTTCTGGACCACAAATTCATTGCACACCTCCGATGTACATTCCTATGAACAACCGAGGTTATGAGTATGCCTACGACCATGCACTTCCACGGAGTCCTCATGGTTCACCACAGCGGGTAACGTATTGGGAATGAGATGGCAAATGAAATATAAGGAACCCCTTGCCTCGAGCGGCGGTAATTCTTGTCACCACCACATCTCAGACAGAGATAAAGGAAAGACCAAATGCCAACCCAAACCCCATTTCATAAGATTTGAGGATTTCAGAATGCCCATAAGCAAGGTATTTGAGAGATTGGTTAAGCAAGGCCTCACAAATTCCCTTGTCAACTTTCAACCCAAGAACCCCGAGAAGTATCTTGATGAGAGCAAAAGATGCGCTTTCCATAATTACCACGGGCATAATACCGACGAGTGCCCTGTTGTGAAGCGTATCATTCTGGGTTTGATTAGGGGGGGGGAAGATTGAACCCCCTCATGCCTCCGACGCAGCCAATAGCCCGAGTGTCAACATACTCAATCCTGCGACCTCTCCAAGGATCAATGAATGGAGTGATATCCGCCCCAAGGAGAAGGAGCCCGTGGTCGACAGAGTCACCAATCCCAAAGTAAGAGAGACAGTTTCGGGAAGATTGACAAATTCAGTATCACAGATGGTGGTTCCTAACATCAGCAAAGCCGAAATGATGGAAGGCGTTTGGAAAGGATCAGCGGCACAGAAAATGTTTGAAGGACTGAATGCCCGGGTTGGGAAATGAATGGTGCTGCGGCTGCCATAGCAGAGGATGGAGTTTCGAAATCCCTTTCATCAACCTCCCCTTAGGAAAAGTCAAAGTCCATTGTTAGGATGTGTGAAAAGTCTTTAGGAAAAGTCGGTTAAGATGTCTGTTAGGTTTAGTAAAAGTCTTGACTCCCCGGTTGATGCCATGTGGTGACCATTCCGAGTCCATTGTCAGTTTTCTTAATAAAATTATTATTATCACCTTATCAAAAGTTTGCAAAAATGTGTGTGAGTCTTTCATTCAAAACAAAAATATGTCTTCAAAAAAAAAAATCTTAAAATAAAAAAAGATCAAGTTTTTTCCTAAGAGGCTAATCTGATAATGAAGCATTTTTCTCAAATCATGGTTATAATTTCACCTTGAGGTATAATATGCTAAAAGTCCTTCGAGGTTCTGTCCATCGGAAACATCGACCAAGGAGCCCACACCTGAATTGGCGTCCGAGACAACCATCCACGTGAACAACAAGGGGAAGCCCGTGCTTCGGAAGCCAAAGGCGGCTACATCAAATAGAGGTCTGTACCCTCGTCGAGTGTCATGCACAAAGGTTGCGCGTCTTGAAAGGAAATCACCAAAAGGAGATGGCCAGAGCAAATTCCCAACTCATGAGTAGTAGACGGATCCAGCAATTACAACGCCAAGCCAAATGGAGACCTCGCAACATCTTTCCCGACGACATGGAACATGAGTTCCCCGTAGAAGACATGGAATATGCCGCCGACAACCCCTCCAACAATTGAGGAAGATAATGGATCATCGTGCTTCATGGGAGCCCATCCCTAAAAAAAAAAAAAAAAAAAAAAAAAAAAAAAAAACAGAGTCTTCCAGCCTCGTAGGATCTAGACTTTCACCAAAAGTCCGTCCCAGACTGTGTCTTTATTTTTACAAAGGTCCATACTTGGACATGTATGTATAAAGTTATCTAAATAAAAGAGTCATTTTCCTTCTCTTCTCTCTAGACTTGAGACATTATTTGCAATATACACTTACTCTTGAAATTGTCTTGCTTGTTATTATCAATTGATTGCTACGTCCCTAAAATGATAAATCGACTTCTAAGCATGCTAGTCAATGACGACTCATTAAGGAAGAATGGACCTAACACAAATGAAAAATGCTAAATGCAAACAATTAATCTTGATATGAATAAATGTTGTGATCAATTGGCATGAAGAGACCATTAATGGCAAACCTTCCTCTATACACACCCCCGATACACAACCCGATACAAATTCTTGATGCACATCAAAGGCATCCCGAGACGATGAAAAGACAAGGATGTTGTTGCTCAACCACCAAGATTCAACCGTGAATGCACATGCGCAGCCAAGAAAAGGACTTCCCGGATCTTCAAAGTCAAAGTGAGAAGTGACGGACATTCCACCAGGAGGCTACAAATGAACCAATGCCCAAGAAAGCAAGTTGGGGCTAATGTTTCTCCTCCCTCTCTCTCTCTCAAAAAAAATGAGAAGAGAGAAAAGAAATGGATAATGGAAAGGAGGAAGGAAATGGATATTGGCGAAGAAAGAGTCTGCCTCAAAAGCTCACTGCAAAGGTCCACCTCAAAGAACATCCCGAGGAGTTAACCATCAGCAAAGCAACAACATCCTTCAAAAGGACACCAACTTCAACAAAAGATGATCCACGGCCGAACTACGGCGACCTGAGCTCCTCAAACTGAGGGAAACGTAGGCAACCTTCGGGTCCGGTCACAGCATGAGAAAGAACGGTCAAACCATGGCTCTCCCAAAGTAGCCAAGCCTCTCCCCCTTGGTCCCATCAATGACCAATTTGCCAGACAAGGACCAATTCCCCATAAACACCTTTTGATCTTTCCATTGATCGAATCTTAATCCTAATTGATCACAAAATATATACGTGTTAAGGCTAATTGCTTGTTATAATCTTGACTTAATAATGAACATGGTCCATCCAAGCAATCATTTTGATAATTTTAACCAAGACAAATTTCAAATGTCTCGACAAGTCTTCTTCTCTACATCTTAGGAAAGAGCTAAACACTTATATTCTGTCAAGCAGGGGCTTCCTCCTATTTCATGATATAATTGAGGGACTCTCTCCCGCCTTAATAAATGCCCTGCATCTTTTCTCCAAAAGACATCTTAAGTCCCCGTCCCATCGAGTCGGCTGGATCACTCATATAAAAAAAGAGGCACCAAAAGAGTAGCCCGCTAGGTTGAAAACCCATAAGGGCGGCCTAGGCAAAAAACAGGGTGTGCCATGAAAGACGCAAAAAAGTAGCCCGCTAGGTTGAAAACCCGCAAGGGCGGCCTAGGCAAAAGAAAGGGTGCGTCATGAAAAAGGGATGGGTTCCTAACCTCACTTCAAAGGTCATGTTGGTCCTACGCCAGCATCAAAGGTCGAAGGACGACATTGGGGCTACCTCCACACCAACGACCACAAGGGCATGGGGCTACCGCCACAAAGACATGGGGCTACCTCCACAAAGACATGGGGCTACCGCCACAAAGACATGGGGCTACCTCCACAAAGACATGGGACTACCCCGACATCGATGACAATGAGGACATGGGGCTATGCCGCCACCGACACCAATAAGGACATGGGGCTACCTCCAACATCAACAGCGAGAAGGACATGGGGCTACCCCAACATCGACGACAAAATGGTTCTTTACTCCCGATCGCTCCTAAGAAATGGACAAAGCTCCAAAGGACTTTATGCATAACAAACCTCACGGTTAAGTTAAAATCAAAAATTTGACTAAAAAGCTTTGTTAAAAGATCTGCCTTTAGGAATAAGCATTTCCGAAATTTGCCCTTTTGGCATCATTTATCAAAGACCATGTTTCAAGCAAAATGCTTTTGATCTCCTCTCAAAATGATTTTCCCAAAGCTTTGGACTCTTTCGTCCATAATGTGTCTTAGCGGTTACCCCTACGCTCTTCTTCGGTGTCAAGAAAATGTGTCAACCGTCTCGTAGAGTAGAGTTGACCCAAGTCAAACCTTGACTCAGAATAGTCATTATAGGTTGAGACCCTTATCCCCGGCAGTCCAAAATGACGTAAGACCATCCTTGTTAGTCAACCATCTCGTAGTTAGTGTTGACCAAACCTTTAGGATTGACCGAGTGAAAGTCAAATCCGTTGTTATCCTGGCAGTCCAAAATGACGTAAGACCATCCTTGTTAGTCAACCATCTCGTAGTTAGTATTGACCAAACCTTTAGGATTGACCGAGTGAAAGTCAAATCCGTTGTTATCCCGGCAGTCCAAAATGACGTAAGACCATCCTTGTTAGTCAATCATCTCGTAGTTAGTGTTGACCAAACCTTTAGGATTGACCGAGTGAAAGTCAAATCCGTTGTTATCCCGGTAGTCCAAAATGACGTAAGACCATCCTTGTTAGTCAACCATCTCATAGTTAGTGTTGACCAAACCTTTAGGATTGATCGAGTGAAAGTCAAATCCGTTGTTATCCCGGCAGTCCAAAATGACGTAAGACCATCCTTGTTAGTCAACTATCTCGTAGTTAGTGTTGACCAAACCTTTAGGATTGACCGAGTAAAAGTCAAATCCGTTGTTATCCCGGCAGTCTAAAATGACGTAAGACCATCCTTGTTAGTCAACCATCTCGTAGTTAGTGTTGACCAAACCTTTAGGATTGACCGAGTGAAAGTCAAATCCGTTGTTATCCCGGCAGTCTAAAATGACGTAAGACCATCCTTGTTAGTTAACCATCTCGTAGTTAGTGTTGACCAAACCTTTAGGATTGACCGAGTGAAAGTCAAATCCGTTGTTATCCCGACAGTCCAAAATGACGTAAGACCATCCTTGTTAGTCAACCATCTCGTAGTTAGTGTTGACCAAACCTTTAGGATTGACCGAGTGAAAGTCAAATCCGTTGTTATCCCGGCAGTCAAAAATGACGTAAGACCATCCTTGTTAGTCAACCATCTCATAGTTAGTGTTGACCAAACCTTTAAGATTGACCAAGTGAAAGTCAAATCCGCTGTTGCCCCGGCAGTCCTTTGTAAGTCCAGCCATTTAGTCAACCCTCTCCCATAGAGTCAAGTTGACCATGCCCCGGCAGTCCTTCGTAAGTCCAAACTTGTGTGAAAAGAACCAGCGGTCCAAAATGATGTAAGACCATCCTTGTTAGTCAACCATCTCGTAGTTAGTGTTGACCAAACCTTTAGGATTGACCGAGTGAAAGTCAAATCCGTTATTATCCCGGCAGTCCTTTGTAAGTCCAGCCATTTAGTCAACCCTCTCCCATAGAGTCAAGTTGACCATGTCACGGCAGTCCTTCGTAAGTCCAGCCATTTAGTCAACCCTCTTCCATAGAGACAAGTTGACCATGTCACGGCAGTCCTTCGTAAGTCCAGCCATTTAGTCAACCCTCTCCCATAGAGTCAAGTTGACCATGCCCCGGCAGTCCTTCGTAAGCCCAGTTAAGAAGTCAAAACTTGTGTGATAAGAACCAGCACTCCAAAATGATGTAAGACCATCCTTGTTAGTCAACCATCTCGTAGTTAGTGTTGACCAAACCCTTAGGCTTGAGACGCTAAGTCCTCCACCCGACCTTTTACGGTCGCCCTTAGGCTTGAGACGCTAAGTTCTCCACCCGACCTGTTATGGTCGCCCTTAGGCTTGAGACGCTAAGTTCTCCACCCGACCTGTTACGGTCGCCCTTAGGCTTGAGACGCTAAGTTCTCTACCCGACCTGTTACGGTCGCCCTTAGGCTTGAGACACTAAGTTCTCCACCCGACCTCGACGGTCGCCCATAGGTTTGAGTAGCCTTAAAATCTCCCACCCCTCTTCCGAACTACGTTAGGCTTGATTCCCCACGAACGGGATACGTAGGAATCCTATACCCCTAGGTCCATCCATCTGAAGCAAAATCGGCCCTAGGCGTCCTCCCATCAGATTGGGATGCTTTATGTATCAACAATGTTGGTCCCTAAGGGGCAACAAGGGTGTGAAAAATCGCTAGAAGGGGGGGTGAATAGCGTTTTTAAATTCTTTTTAAACCCTTTTGCAATTCAATGGAAAATGCGCACAACTCTTATTTTGGCTAAGTATAGCGCGCAGCAAGAGTGTGAAATGCACAGCGGAAACTCAAAGCAGCTCTGCGCAGGGTATACTGCGCAGAGATAGAAACACACGCGCTAAGTTTGAGGCTAAAGAGTGACGCAAAAATGGTTCAAGGCAAATGAGCAATAACAAATACAACATCAAAGTGTAGCAATCTGAAAGATCAAACAAAGCAGTTCATTAATAGTTAAGCAGGAAATATGCAGTAAATATAATGAACACGCTATTTGGAGAGGTTCGATCGATGAAAGATCTACATCCTCTACCAAGATGGTTAGTCTTGGATTTCTAATAGAGATCTTATAAAATGAGTGAGTATTACAAATTACAACATTTGAGCTCAATACTAACTCAAGATCTATTATCTATGAAGAACAAATCCTAGACTAAACTGGTGTATCTCAAGAAGTTAGATCAAAATGATCAAAGCTTCAAGAGGTGTGTGTGTGACAGAAATTCTGGGCTCTATGAATATGAAAGATGAAGATCACCAAGAATTCTGGTGATATTGGGCTTTGCGATTTGAGCAGGAGTTTGAAGGTTTGAAGATCTTGAAGGCTGTTCTCAGGAATCTGGAAATTTTGAGTAGCAGTCTTCAGATCTTCAAGGTCTCTCAATGAAGCATGAAACTCGAGCTCTTGAAGCATGCAAGCTTTAAACTTGGAAATGGGAATGAGCAGGCTATTTATAGCTGAGCTTCAAAAACTAGCCGTTGGAGCTCTGAGCAAGGACGATGTGCTGGCACAATATGATTGATGCGCAGGTGTCCTTTATAGCCGTTGGGGCTCTGATCAAAGATGATGACCTGGCACAATATGATTGGTGCGCAGGTGTTTTAGAGCCGTTGGAGACTGAGCATGAAGACCAAATTCAAAAGCTTCTTCTAGAAGGTTGACAGCTGTCTTCACTTGAGATATTTCTTTGAAGCGTGTCTCCACCAATGGTTTTGCTGAGTGTGCTTATTTTGTCGTTTGTGCACACCTCAGCACTCTTACTCAATCCAAAAAGCGTAGCTTTGTCATGTCGCTTTCCAAGCTTCTAGAATATGAGATCAGGAGATGAGGAATTTGACCAAGGTTGTGTACGCGCACAAAGGCATGCGCATTGCCGGCGCGCATGGATGCTGCGCATGGGAAGCATGCGCACCATGATTGGTCACAAAGATCTCTTAAGAGTTTAGGGAATAAGACCTTGAAAACTGAGCAGGGTCAAAAGCTGCGCAATATATCTATGCGCAGTGGCGACCTGCGCAGAGAACATCCTGCGCAGTGAAATGAATCCTGCTTAGGAAATCTTCGATCCTTCATAGCTTCAAGTCCTATAATCTAAGCCTATACTATGAAGAGGACTTGGGTAAAATTGAAGTTATAAACTTCTTTACATGAGGTCCTAAAGTCCATAAAAATACTCATAGGTGATGGTATCAATCAATTCTAACAAATGTAGGAGGGTTAAGTGATAAGCATACCCAACAATCTCCCCCTAAATGATTGATGCCATTACCTACTATAGCAAAGGCAATCCATTGTACTTGATAATAACATGTCCATAAAAATGAAAATGGTAAATCATGCCTCAAGTCAATGCACACACTAGCCAGCGCTATAGATTTCTAGTCTATCCAAAAAGATTAAAACTTACAAGATAGGAAAGATAGAAATATCATCCAGCGCATACAAATAATATGAGATGTAGTTTTAAATATGCATTTAAACTGAATGTTTAAACATCATGCGTAGAAAACATGAGCAGTAAAAATTATGCGCATGAGTTTAAGTAATAATGCATTCAATGTTCTACAAACGAATGGTTTGAATTGAACAAGGTTTTGTGAAAAGCATAATGATGCATTCTTCTCATTAAAACTTGAAGGATTGACTGTTACAGAGTACAAGCTTTAAAGAGGAAAAACAAAAGAGTGCGCACAAAAACAAACGCACACGAAATAATAGCGCATAAAACATACTATGCGCAACGAGAATCAAAAGATCTCAAAAAGTAGCAAAATACTTACAAAAGAAGCCTAGTCTATTCTGATGCGGCAGAGGGCTTCACGCAGCTCGTTCTGGAGGCTGTTGAACTTGTTCATGAGTTCCACCTTTAAATCTTGAAACTTGTCCTGGAACTCAACAGTTTTGCCAACGTAAGTGTTCATGCCTCTGCGCATATCGGCATTGTCATCCACCAGCTCTCTGAACTTTGCTCTACTGTCCGTCAGGATGGCAGTCTGCGTAGCTTCCAGTCTTGTGTCGGTATGGAGGCGCTGAGTGTTGACGCTGGCTTGAATATCTAGCATTGCGTAGTCCATCTTGGCATTGAACGCAGAAGAAAAATCTGTCATGGACTTAGTAATGCATTTACGCACTTCTTCAATATTAATCTTACTTCCATGCGCAGAGCTTCCTTGCCCAATCATCTCCATCTGAGCTTGAAGATCATCAAATCCTTTAAGTAACCCATCTGCGAGGGTTTTCTTTAGCTTTTTCAGTATGTCCCTGAATCCACCATCAATCGCTCCAAAGGTGCACACATTGTTGAGTAGTGCGCTGACATTTTCGAGCTGGGCGCTGATGGTTCTCAGGGAGTCCAGGATAAGTTGATCCAAGGTTATAGGAACTTGTTCTTGCGCCTTTTCTTGCGCAGGCTTAGATGAAATTGCCTTTGCCTCCGTCTTAGCACTCTCCGTGCTCTTCTTTGCTTCCCTTGCACTTGCCTTTCCTTTCTCCTTCGCTTTCTCCCCCTTAATGGTATCAATCTCCAAACGTTGCATATCAAGATGGTACAGTAAAGCAGTTTGAGCAGTAAGGAGTTGTAGTGAAACATACCATGTCATTGACGGTGGGATGCCCTGATTGTTGTTCTAGTTCTTCTTCGTTCTGATAGTTCCCAGGATTGGAGTGAGGAAAAGAGTCGGAGATGATGATTTCGGGTTGTTGAGTTTTGGTTTTCTTAGGCGCCATTGAAATGGTTTGAGAAAAGAAAATTAAGGTTGAAGATAAACAACAGGAGATGAAAAATGAAGGTTTAGAACAGAGGTTAGAGAGAGAGAGAGAGTGAAGTAGAGAGAGAAACGGTTTAAGTAGGAAGGAGAGGTTAGGCGCACGATAGCGGGAAATATTTGAGAAAAAGTGCAGTGGCGTAGGATAGCAATGCCACGTGTCACTAAAGGGAACGCGCGTGCAGGCCTATGCGTGCGTGTGCGTGTGAAGTCTTAAGCCGGTCACTGTCAAGTCAACTTCCTCATAAATGCTGAGTCAGTGAAAGGACGGGCGTACGTTGGCAGGGTGACGTGGCCGAATAGAGGACGCGCGTGCGCAGTCTTTGCGCGCGTGTGTGTCAGCGAAGAGAGGCTGACGGCTGTCGCATCACCTTCCTCATTAAATGGTGAGCAGATATTCGCAAGGTGCGCTGTCATTAATCGCAGTTTGCATTAAATGACAATGGGACATGTGCACGGGTAAAAAGGTAATTTCCCAAGAAAATAAAAAAAAATAGAGGCGCGGGAAAATTTAATTACACAACTACCCTTATGCTAAGCGTTGACTTTTCAGTCAAGGACCTATGTGCAAAATCTAATGAATAGAACACTTACCTGCGATCCACGATGATTTGCGCATGGATAGTCATGCGCAGCGCATTTATAGCGCAGAGATTCTATAAATCTCAGAACTGTTGTTTCATGCGCAGACATTTGTTGCGCAGGTGTTGTGCAGGGCGCATGAAACTTAACCTATTTTGCACACTTATCAAGCAAATACATTAGTATAAATTATATGGACAAGTTAGCTAAGATTAAGCATACCCATTTCTCCTTTCAAGAGACCACTTGTTAATTCTTGAGGAGATGATATTAGATGTTGATGAGCTTGGTATTAGTGCTTGGCAGGATTGGAAACTGCTATGGTGGACATATCATCGCAGAGAATTTGACAATTCTCTTCATGAGTTCCATAGTCCACAAGTTGTTGCTTCATCCATAAGATTTAGCAGCAGCAGCTTCCAGCAGCAATATATTCTGCTTCAGTAGTGGAGATGGACACAGCAGCTTGTTTCTTGCTCGCCCATGCTACAAGTCGATTTCCAAGGAAATGACATGTTCCACTTGTGCTCTTCCTGTCGATTGAGCATGCTGCGTAATCTGCGTCTGAATAACCTAGCAAATCGAAATTTGAATCTTTGGTGTACCAAAGTCCAAGGTTAATAGTTCCAGAGAGATAACGAATAATGCGTTTAACACCAGTTAAGTGCGCTTCTCTAGGGTCCGCTTGATAGCGCGCACAGACACAAACACTAAACATAATATCTGGCCTACTAGCAGTAAGATAAAGGAGAGAGCCAATCATACCTCGATATAAAGTTTGATCCACTTTCTTACCTTTTAAGTCTTTGTCTAGCTTATTGCCCGTGGCCATTGGAGTGTCGTATGCTTTAGCATTCTCAAGTCCAAATTTCTGAGTAAGTCCCGTGTACTTGGCTTGATTTATGAAGATGCCATCATTCAATTGCTTGATTTGAAGCCTGAGGAAGAAGGTGATTTCTCCCATCATGCTCATCTCAAGTTTGCTTTTCATTTGCTTTTCAAAGCGCTTACAAAGTAACTCATTAGTAGAACCAAATATAATATCATTGACATAGATTTGAACGAATAAATAATGATCATTATACTTAACAATAAAAAGAGTTGTATCAATTTTACCGCGCTTGAAGCCTTTCTCTAGCAGGAATTTTGATAGAGTATCGTACCATGCTCTTGGAGCTTGCTTAAGTCCATACAAAGCTTTTTGAAGCTTGAAGACGTGATTTGGAAATCTGCTATCTTCAAATCCAGGAAGTTGAGCTACTTAGACCGTCTCTTGGAGTTCACCGTTGAGAAATGTGTTGGGTTTCCAAGTAACATGCGCAGCGGAATATAGCAATTAAAATTTTAAGAAAACCCAAAGCCATGGATCCGTTCATATGATTAAATCAAATACAACAAGATGAATAGAGGAATAACTAACCCTTGATGGCTATGAACTTTTCTTCGGTCTTGGTGGAGAAACTTGAAGACTTGATCACGATCACAAAGCTTGAACACGAACTTTGAAGATGATGATTTTCACCCTCTAGCGGTATCCACACGTCGAACGAATATCAAAGGAGCTTCTTTGATCTTGGTTGCTAGACCAATATTATGAAACACGCTTTCACAATTTAATAAAGAACTATATGGAATTTATTTGTGAATTATTTTGTTCCTCAATCAAGGATATCTTAGAACAAAATAAATTCTCTCTCAAACACTTTGGAGACTCACAAAAGGCTATTATTGAGGTTCTGGACGAAATCATCCTTTTATACACAAGCAAGACCTATTCCAAATAGGAACCTTGTGTCAAAAGACATTCCAAATCGAATTAGGAAAGTGCCAGCCGACAGTACTGTGCGGCCGCCCAGAATACACTGTGCGGTCGCACATTTATCTGAAACAAACTGGTACAAAATTTGGGCTAAGTGTGCGGCCGCCCAGTCCACACTGTGCGGTCGCCCACTTCCCCAGAATGTCCAGAATTTCCAAAATTCCAATTTAGTCCTTTTAAAGATTCGTTCTATTGTGTGTGACCCTCTAGGATTATACTAAGTTGGCAATGGGTTCAAACATGAAACCATATGATATGATTAGGTTCTAGCAAACCGTCACACCTACCCAAATAGTATAATTAGATACAAGTTCGCATTCCTTTAGAATATGTCACAATCCCTTTGTCCACGATGTCATTGAACACAAGTCATGGTCAAACAGTCAACTTGTTTTGTTCAATACTTTCTCGATTCCGAATATGTTGATAATTCAAATGCTATTGATCCAATCAATCCATTTGAGTCCAGCCGAACATTTCATCAACATCATTACTTCGAGGGGCCCAAGCTTGACATCTCTCCGTGGAGGGACAAATCCATTTAGCTTATTATTCTTTCCAACGGGAATCCGATTATGCCAATCATACCCTTTTTAACTACCGTGTTAAGGTAGCGTTTGAATATGTCAAACACAATGTTCATCAAGTGGAAGACTATAATAACTTCATGTCTAAGGATTCAAATGACATAACTAATATGAGATATATGTTCGACATAGACCATGACATAAATCTCATACAGCGGGTCATGTCCAGTACCTTGTTCCAAACAAGTACCCATAAATCTAACATGATCATCCCATGATCATTTAGCCTTTATACTAGTGCTTAATAAGTACTAGGGACGGAGATTATTATAAGTAAACATGAACAACAATAATAATCAAAACATCTCTTTATTGATATGAAATAAATGATAACAATTACAACGTTTATTAAACGTGCCTAGGGCACCACTACCAATAATCTCCCACTTGCCCTAGGCCCAATCTCCCATGTATCTAATACCCATGGACCTAACATGACCATCATGTTTAGCTTGTGGAAGTCCCTTTGTTAGCGGGTCCGCAACATTGTTATCAGTCGGTACTCTGCATATATTTACGTCTCCTCTATCAACGATCTCTCGAATGATATGAAAACGCCTAAGTATGTGTTTGGATTTCTGATGTGCTCTTGGTTCTTTTGCTTGAGCAATAGCACCATTATTATCACAATAAAGGTCTATTGGATTAGCAATACTAGGAACCACTTCAAGTTCAGTTATGAACTTCTTAATCCAAACAACTTCCTTTGCAGCATCCGATGCAGCAATATACTCAGCTTCTGTTTTAGAATCAGCGGTTGTACTTTGCTTGGAACTCTTCCAGCTTACAGCTCCACCATTTAACATAAACACAAAACCCGATTGCGATCGGCTATCATCTTTGTCGGTTTGGAAGCTTGCATCCGTGTAAGCATTTACAACGAGATCATCTTCCATTCCTCCATAGACCAAAAACGAGTCTTTAGTTCTCCTCAAGTACTTAAGAATCGCTTTTACAGCTATCCAGTGATTTTCGCCAGGGTCGGATTGGTATCTACTTGTCATGCTCAAAGCATAAGATACATCCGGCCTAGTACAAATCATGGCATACATGATGGACCCAACTGCCGAAGCATATGGAACATCATTCATTTTCTCACGCTCATCTTTTGTCTTAGGACATTGAGTCTTGCTTAGAGAAACTCCATGTAACACGGGCAAGGTGCCTCTCTTAGAATTTTCCATACGGAATCTTCTAATGACCTTGTCAATGTATGTACTTTGGCTTAAACCAAGTAGCCTCCTTGATCTATCTCTATAGATCTTAATGCCAAGAATATATGCGGCTTCACCCATATCTTTCATTGCGAAGCACTTTCCTAACCAAGTCTTCACAGACTGAAGTGTGGGAATGTCGTTTCCAATGAGTAGTATGTCATCCACGTATAAAATAAGGAATAGCACTATGCTCCCACTAATCTTCTTGTATACACAAGGCTCATCTTCGTTCTTGATGAAGTCAAACTCTTTGACCGATTCATCAAAGCGGAGATTTCAACTCCTAGAAGCTTGCTTCAATCCATAGATGGATTTCTGCAACTTGCATACCTTAGAATCTTGTTCAAAACCTTCTGGTTGTGTCATATACACATCCTCTTGAAGTTTTCCATTCAGGAAAGCGGTTTTGACGTCCATCTGCCATATTTCATAGTCATGATATGCGGCAATGGCAAGCAAAATTCTTATAGACTTGATCATTGCTACGGGTGAAAATGTCTCATCATAGTCAATACCATGAACTTGCCTATAACCTTTCGCTACAAGTCTAGCTTTGTAAGTATGCACCTTCCCATCCATGTCAGTCTTCTTCTTGAAGACCCATTTGCATCCTATGGTTTTTACACCTTCGGGTGCATCAATCAAATTCCAAACTTGATTGTCTTGCATGGATTGCAATTCGGATTCATGGCTCTAAGCCACTTATCCGAATCAGGAGAAGACATCGCCTCTTGGTAGGTTGACGGTTCATCATTCTCAATGATTTCTACGTCATTACTATCCGTTATGAGAAATCCATATCTCTCGGGCTCGGATCGTAACCTACTAGATCTGCGAGTTACTTGTGTATTTTGAAAAGGTTCCACAACTCCTTGTGGTTCTTGTTCTTGTTCAACTATTGGTTCAATGTTATTTTCTGGGTCTTGAATTTCTTCAAGATTTATTTTACTCCCACTGATTTCTTTGGAGAGAAACTCTTTCTCTAGAAAGACACCAGTTCGGGCAACAAACACTTTGTTGCCCTCGCGGTTGTAAAAGTAATATCCTCTAGTTTCCTTAGGATATCCCACGAAAATACATTTATCAGATTTGTGTGCAAGTTTGTCTGAGACAAGTCTTTTGACAAAAGCTTCACAACCCCAAATCTTCATGAAAGATAGACAAGGCTTCTTTCCGCTCCACATCTCATATGGAGTCTTTTGAACCGATTTAGTTGGAACACGATTTAGTGGGAAAGCAGCGGTTTCTAGGGCGTAACCCCAAAAGGATATTGGAAGATCAACTTGACTCATCATTGATCGAACCATGTCTAACAAGGTCCGATTCCTCCTCTCGGACACACCATTCCATTGTGGTGTTCCGGGTGGAGTCAATTGTGAAACTATTCCGCAATTCTTTAGATGATCATCAAATTCTTGACTTAAGTATTCTCCACCTCGATCTGATCGAAGTGCTTTTATACTTTTGCCAAGTTGTTTTTCTACTTCATTTTGAAATATTCTAAATATCTCAAATGCTTCACTTTTATGTTTCATTAGGTAAACATACCCAAATCTACTATAATCATCAGTGAAGGTTATGAAGTATTGAAATCCTCCCCTAGCATTGCTACTTAATGGTCCGCATACATCGGAATGTATCAACCCCAATAAGTCGCTTGCCCTTTCACCCAACTTGGTAAAAGGTGTCTTAGTCATTTTTCCAAGAAGACATGACTCACAAGTATCATATGACTCTAAGTCACATGAACCCAAAAGTCCGTCCCCATGGAATTTTGAGATACGCTTCTCATTAATATGACCAAGACGGCAATGCCACAAATAAGTATGATTTACATCATTAGGTTTAGATTTCTTATTTACATGATAGACATTATTTTCATTCTTGACATCCAAGATATAAAGGCCATTAAATGAATTAGCAATACCATAAAGCACATCATTTAAATAAATAGAAAATTTCTTATTCTCAATAAGAAACTTAAAACCTTCATTATCCAAACAAGAAATTGAAATAATATTTCTGCTTAAATCCGGAACATAATAACAATTGTTCAAAACAAGAATTAGTCCGGAAGGTAAAGTGACTTCATAAGTCCCTACGGCTAATGCAGCAACTCTTGCTCCATTCCCCACGCGTAGATCTACTTCACCTTCTTTAAGCAGTCTCCTATTCTTTAGTCCCTGCACATTTAGACAAATGTGAGAACCACATCCGGTATCCAATACCCAGGAATCAGTGGTAGAAAGGAGAATATCTATCATATAGATACCTGAAGTCGACGCAGCCTTGCTGCCTTTCTTCTTCTTTTGCTCTTCCAAGAAAGCCTTGCAATTACGTTTCCAATGACCAATTTCTTGACAATGGAAACAGATTGCATCCTTTTGTGAATCGGGTTTTGCCTCAGAAGCCTTGGCAACCTTTGCCTTGCTTATTTTGGGTTTGAAAACTTTCTTACCCTTTCCATTGGTACTAGCCTTCTTCCCATCATGAACCTAGAGCACGGGAGAACCTTTCTCCACAATTTTCATCTCTGCAGTTTTGAGCATCCCATGCAACTCAGAGAGATTCTTATCCATTCCATGCATGTTATAATTCATCACAAACTGATTATAACTTTTAGGTAATGAATTAAGAATGAGATCCGTGGCTAGCTCCAATGGGATTGGATAGCCAAGTTTCTCAAGGTGCTCTACATAACCTTTCATTTTAATAAAGTGAGGACTCACTTGTTACCCTTCATTCATTTTACTAGTAGTGAATGCAACAATGGTCTTGTACCTCTCTTGCCTAGCTTGCTCTTGAAACATGGTTCTCAACTCCACGCCTATCTCATAGGCTTCCAAATGTTCCAAACTTTGTTGAAGTTTTGAACACATAGCAGCAAGCATGAGACAACTTACATCTCTAGAATCATTACGATGTTTCTTGTAATTGTCTCTTTCTACCCTAGGGGCAGTAGGCGGTGGTTCAGCAGGGAGAGGCCCATCGAGAATGTACAACTTATCTTCTTGCCTAAGAACGATTCTTATGCTACGGATCCAATCCATAAAGTTAGTACTATTCTCTTCGAGCTTATCCTTCTCAAGGATCGATCGCAATGACATTGATTGAGTGTTATTAGTCATTATCTACAAATATGCAAAATTTCCAAAATTTAATAAGTACCGATTTTTCATTAAAGAGATAAATAATGTATTTTTCAAACAAAATACTCTCACTAAATTATATAACCTTCTTATACATCCAATGTATAATATAATTTAATTGGGCTAAGATCCAACTTTAATTTAACTTTTGAGTCCACGGAGGCGGACCGCTCAAAAACTAAATTAATTAGGTAGACAATCATGTCAATCATATCTCATATGATTCTTAGATCCTTTTATGAGATTCTTTGAGAAATCCAATTTCAAAAAGCATGTTTAATCTCATCTTTTGTCTAGGCCCAAAACTGTTTTGACGCCTAATTAAGTCCAACCATTTTAAACGCATAGGAACCATTTAATTTAATGCACCTTGCGGAGGCAAGCCCACATTAAATTAATGAACCTCATCTTGCTTATATATGAATAAAATTAATGCACTTCGCGGAGGCGAACCCACATCAAGATTACCCATGCATAAACAAGTGTTTTAATCATGGCATGGCAAAGAAGGACTTAAAACTTTATTTGAAGGTTCATCACATATAGCATATAACACATTTATGAGCACATAATATAAACATGTTACACATCAAGCTTAGCCACTAAATTAATCATCATTAATTTAAGCATGATATTTATGTGTCATTAGTTTCTCTATAATTATGAGGATGAGACTATTTCAACTTTGGTTATTATCTCCAAATCAAGACAACAAGAAGTGCGGTCGAACTAAGCCATTTGGCAACCACAATACCACACTAATTCAAGAAACCAAGAAAGTAGTCCATGTGGCCGAAACTAAGCAATAGATGGTCTCGATGAACGTAGACCAATTGCATTCACAATTCCACATGGATCTCCAAACTTTGAATCAAGAACTTTGTTTCTCAATTTTAGCAATTATGAACTCTTCATAATTCTAACTTCGTTTTATCTTTAAAACTTTGATTGCGATCAATTTTGGAAAACACAATCTCGATGAACGCAGATTAGCCATCCAAAACTTGAACCAATCTAGGAATCACAAGACTAAAACAAATAGGAAAATCAAACCCCAAAATCCACACACAAACCAACTACCCAAAACCCATTCCAGATCAGCAAGTCTGGACTGGTTCTGTTACTGGTTTTGTTGAATTTTTCGAAAAATTCCAGATTCTGGTTTTCAACCAAAATCTGACTTTCTGATGTTGGTGTGCGGCCGCCCAAAACTATCTGTTCGGTCGCCCAAAAGTGTGCGGCCGCCCAGACTCTTATGTGCGGTCGCCCATGGCCATCAGAAGGTGCAGAATTTTCAAGTTCGAAAATTTTGTCTCAAAATTGTTTTTCCCCGATTATTAAAACTTTGATCTAATCAAAAATTAATAACCAACAATTCTGAATCCACCATAATTTATTTATTGCGATTGAATCGTGCAATTAAAGTTGCAAAACAATAAACCACATAAAATCACAAAACACATAAGCATCATATATTCCAATATTCATATCATGCAAGGCACATTAACAATTTATATACACATAACATGATCTAGGTATTGAAATAATCAACATGAACGGGGCTCTGATACCACTGTTGGGTTTCCAAGTAACATGCGCAGCGGAATATAGCAATTAAAATTTTAAGAAAACCCAAAGCCATGGATCCGTTCATATGATTAAATCAAATACAACAAGATGAATAGAGGAATAACTAACCCTTGATGGCTATGAACTTTTCTTCGGTCTTGGTGGAGAAACTTGAAGACTTGATCACGATCACAAAGCTTGAACACGAACTTTGAAGATGATGATTTTCACCCTCTAGCGGTATCCACACGTCGAACGAATATCAAAGGAGCTTCTTTGATCTTGGTTGCTAGACCAATATTATGAAACACACTTTCACAATTTAATAAAGAACTATATGGAATTTATTTGTGAATTATTTTGTTCCTCAATCAAGGATATCTTAGAACAAAATAAATTATCTCTCAAACACTTTGGAGACTCACAAAAGGCTATTATTGAGGTTCTGGCCGAAATCATCCTTTTATACACAAGCAAGACCTATTCCAAATAAGAACCTTGTGTCAAAAGACATTCCAAATCGAATTAGGAAAGTGCCAGCCGACAGTACTGTGCGGCCGTCCATAATACACTGTGCGGTCGCACATTTATCTGAAACAAACTGGTACAAAATTTGGGCTAAGTGTGCGGCCGCCCAGTCCACACTGTGCGGTCGCCCACTTCCCCAGAATGTCCAGAATTTCCAAAATTCCAATTTAGTCCTTTTAAAGATTCGTTCTATTGTGTGTGACCCTCTTGGATCATACTAAGTTGGCAATGGGTTCAAACATGAAACCATAAGATATGATTAGGTTCTAGCAAACCGTCACTGTCACAACCCGAAATATAGGCTCTATTTTATTAGTAATTAAATGATTTTTATTTAATTATTTGCTTATTTATTTATTTAAATTATTATTTATTTAAATATTTTTGTGTGCATTTTATGTGTTATAATAATTATGCCTAGCATTTTAATTGAGTCATTTGGGTTAGTGTGGTATTGTTGGGTCTTAATTGTTAGTAGGGAGTGTAATATTTGTGTGTAGTGTGAGAGAGGGGGCCTAAGTGTAAGTTTTTGAATAATCTCCCTACTCCCCCTCACCTCCCTCACCTCCCCCATCCTCATACACTCCACCTCCACCCCATTTCCCAGCCATTTCTTTCTCTTTCTCCAAGAAGAAAAAAGGGTAAGCTTTCTCTCTTCATCTCTCTTCATTTACTTCTTCTTCCTCTCATAATCTCTCATTTCTTAAAACATGAACCTTGTTTAGATCGTCGTTAGGATCGCGTAGAATAAAAAAGAATTGAATTCCGTCAACTTTGAGATTTATCAGGTAAGTTACTTTTCCCCCATTTTTATGCTAAAATGTTCATATCATGCTTAGATAATGCTTGATGTGTTATATTTGAAGTTTGGTTGAGTTTAGAATTTATTTGGAATTTATTTGAGTTTTGGTCAAAAATGGTGTTCTTGGGAATGTTGGGGTTTGAATCTTGTTGTGGGTAGCTAGATGTTGTTATTTAGGTCCATTTCAAGTTCTCAAGTTGTTTTGGTGCATTATTATGCTTATTGGAAGTCTTGATTTTGAGTATTAGAGAAATGGTGAAGTTTTGGGTAAAATTTGGTTACCTGGGTTCTTCTGCGTTTATTCTGAATTTAGGAGGTGCTCGGCCGAGCGGAGCAGACCAGAGAGTCATAATTTTGGAGCCGAGGTTGCTCGGCCGAGTCATATAGAACTGCTCGGCCGAGCACCCCTGTTTTAGGCTTAAATGTTTATAACTTAAAAGTAAGTACCCGGAACAATAAGAAGTCAACCGTAAGCCTATGTAAACCGTGTAAGGAGTGTGTTAGAGTTATAAAAGTGGGAAATGAGTATGAGGTGGTTTATTCGGTTGGGATAATTGTTTGTGTGGGTTGCGAATAACTCTAGTGTTTAAAACGGTTCCTTTGTGAACAAATATGTGTGGAGTTTGACCAAGTATCGTTTTGTATTTGTTTGGACATCTTTTGATGTGTTGTTGGATTGGTGCACCTTTTCGGTAATTTATTTGGATTGATTCCCTACTTTGGAATCCTTTGTTGTTTATCGTGCTAGTATTTTATTACTTAGCCTTTACGTGAAAGTCCAGCTGGTATTTTGTGTGTGTTTGGGCGATGCGAAACATTATGATGGCACGACCAAGTCCATTGTGATGTTGACCATTGTTTTGCCCCATTATTACCCTCCTCCAGATTGGCCTTGGATGTGAGAAGAGCTAGCTCCTTTGTGTGCATTTTAGCTTTACTTGGAGCATGACTTTGTGGCATGTCTCCCGTCCCTTGTGACACTTCATTTGGTTATTGGTTCCGTACCGGGGTTTTCTCTTCAGCTTTCATGCTATTATGAAGATGTTGATTGGTTGATTATTGAAGCTGCGCAGCGATCCTTTATTTGGATGTTCCGGTTTGGAAAACCTTGGCTATATCCTTTGTTATGTGTTTATTTCCGCTGCTATCTGTATGTGATAAATGCTATGTGCTATGCGATATTTATTATTGCTTATTGCTTCTTGCATTATACCATGTCATGTAGTTGCATTAGTAACTTATTGAGATTTATCTCACCCCCTTTTCTTTTATCTTTGTTTTTCCTTAACCCCCCCCCCAGGTGCTAAGGATTAGTCTCGCTGATCACGAGAAAGAGGACGTCGAGTGTGGATCCATTCTTTTGGGGAAGGTTGTTATAGGTTGGTTTACATTATGTAAATGTGTAACCATTTTGGGATAGTTGTACCAAACAATGACGTCACTAAGAATTGTATATTTGTATCTTGTTGGGCATAAACTTGTGGAAGTTTATGATAGTTGTATTTGGTTTTCATCAAACTTGGTTTTGTAAAACTTTGGATCATCACCTTTTGGTATCAAATGAAATTTTTAACTTCAGTATTTCTAAGTTTTGCTTTTAGAGTCGACGTCCAGATCGCGGTCCCGGGCCTGCGGGGTTCGGGGTCGCGACAGTTGGTATCAGAGCTATGGCATTAGCTCTAAGGATAAGTCTAGGTGGATTAGTATGACCTAGGTGGGTAGTAGTGTGCAGAGTGATTAACGGTTGATGTTTTATGCAGGTACTTGTTTACGATGGTTCGTAGAAGGAATGGTGAAGGTAGTACCGGTAATGCAAATCAGAATGATACAAGGGAAGAAGCCCGTGCCATGTTTCAAGGCATGTTCGAGGCGGCCATGAAGGCCATACATGATCAAGGTCCGAGGGTAGAACAAGCACCACCCCGCTATGGATTGGAGCAATTTCTGAAGTTAAAACCGGTTGAATTCAATGGGGAGCCCGATGTAAGGAAGGCTGAGTTGTGGATTGAGTCGATGGAGAAGATTTATGATGTATTTGGGTGTTCGGATGAGGACAAGGTCCGGTTTGCGGCTTACAAGCTTGTGGGAGCCGCCGAGCATTGGTGGAAGGGTGTTAAAGCTACTTGGGATGATACTCACACGGTGTATGCGTGGGAGTTGTTTGTGCGCAAATTCAAGGAGCATTTCATTCCGGTTGTTGATCAAAACCGAAAGGAGATCGAGCTACTCAACCTAGAGCAAGGTGTGTTGTCTATAGCACAATACTCGGCTAAGTTCATAGAATTAGCCCGGTATTGCGACTATTTGGTGAGGACCGAGGAACAAAAGGCTATGAGGTTTATTCGGGGATTGAAGACCTCCATCCGTACTCAACTGATTGCTCAACGGATTGTGACTTTCCAAGATGCGGTGGACCGAGTCTACTTAATAGAGCAAGATATTGGGGAGCATAAAAGGAAGACCGAGGTAGCTAACCCGAGCAAGCTGGGAGGGCAAAGCAAGCCACAACACCGTTCCGATAACCGAGGTAACTTTGGGGGACAATCTCAGTTCCGAGGGCAACCGACCCCAAGGAACCCGGGTACCACTTCCGGGAACCAAGGGAGCCAAATTAGGAGGCTTTGTTCGTATTGTCAAAAGGAAGGTCATTCTGAAGACCGTTGTTGGAAGAAGCAAGGAAGGTGCACCAATTGTGGTCAAATGGGTCACTTTGTAAAAGATTGCCTGAGAGGTAGAGTACAAGCATCCGGGTCAGGAGTTGGTACTAATCAGGGTCAGAAAAGGGATGCCGCTGGGAAGCCCAAAGTCCAAGGAAGAGTATTTGCCATGAATCAACAACAAGCGACCGATGATCCTTCTGTTATTGGAGGTATTGTTTCTGTGTCTAATGTGAGCGCACGAGCGTTAGTAGATCCAGGATCATCTCATTCATACATTTATGTGCAATTTGCTTCCATGTTAAATGCTGCATTCGAGTCTTTACCGTACGTGCTAGAGGTGTCGACCCCTATAGGAGAATGCTTGATTTCCGATCGAGTCTTTCGTGCTTGTGATGTGGTTATTTGTGGTCGTGTCCTTTGTTCGGATTTGGTAGTTCTTCCTATCCAAGACTTTGATGTCATTTTGGGTATGGATTGGTTGAGCAAGTTTCATGCTTCTGTTGATTGCCGTAAGAAAACTGTTACTTTTTCTATTCCTGATGTGCCTAAATTTGTGTTTGAGGCTAGTCCTCTGAGTAGAAGGGTTCGCTTAATTTCTTTTATGAAAGCGAGAAAATTATTGCATAGTGGTTGTGAGGGGTATTTGGCTAGTGTTCTTGATACTAGGAAGGAATCCCCTAGTTTGGATAGTGTTCGGGTAGTTTGGGAATTTCCCGATGTTTTCTCTACCGAGTATGATATGCCTCCCGATCGTGAGATTGAGTTTTGTATAGATCTTTTGCCGGGTACGGCTCCAATTTCGAAAGCACCTTATAGGTTAGCTCCCGCGGAGTTGAAGGAATTAAAGGTTCAGTTGCAAGAGTTGCTTGATCGAGGGTTTATCCGCCCTAGTGTTTCCCCGTGGGGAGCACCGGTTTTGTTTGTGCGGAAGAAAGACGGTTCCTTGAGATTGTGTATTGATTACCGGAAGTTGAATCAGGTTACGGTGAAGAACAAGTATCCTCTACCGCACATCGATGATTTATTTGATCAGCTTCAAGGGTCCGTGGTTTTCTCTAAACTTGATTTGAGGAGTGGGTACCATCAGTTGAAGGTTCGATCGGAGGATATTCCGAAGACTGCTTTTCGCACTCGGTATGGTCATTATGAGTTCTTGGTTATGCCGTTTGGGTTGACGAACGCGCCGGCCGTGTTTATGGATTTGATGAACCGGATTTTCCATCCCTATCTTGATTCGTTCGTGGTAGTCTTCATCGACGACATTCTTGTTTATTCGAAATCCCGAGAGGAGCATGAACAACACTTGAGGACAGTTTTATCCGTTCTTGCGAGGGAGAAATTATTTGCGAAGTTCAGTAAATGCGAATTTTGGCTCGAGAAGGTGTCATTTCTGGGTCATGTTATTTCGAAAGATGGGATTTCGGTGGATCCTTCAAAGATTGAAGCCATAGTGGATTGGAAGAGACCCGAATCAGTGACAGAGATTAGAAGCTTTCTTGGTTTAGCCGGGTATTACCGAAGATTTATTGAGGGGTTTTCGAGGATTGCTACTCCGATGACTCAGTTGACCCGGAAGAATGTTCCGTTTGTGTGGACCGAGAAATGTGACAAGAGTTTCGAGGAATTGAAGAAGAGGTTGACTACCGCACCGATCTTGACTTTGCCTAATGGGAGCGATGGCCTAGTGATTTACAGTGATGCTTCGAAAGAGGGTTTGGGTTGTGTTTTGATGCAGAACAGGAAAGTGATTGCCTATGCTTCAAGGAAGTTGACCCCTAGTGAACAGAATTACCCCACTCATGATATGGAGTTGGCCGCGATAGTATTTGCGTTGTACAAGTGGAAGCACTACCTTTATGGAGCGAAGTTTGAGATTTTTACCGATCACAAGAGTTTGAAGTACCTATTCTCCCAGAAAGAGTTGAACAACAGACAGCGCCGATGGATGGAATTGTTGAAGGATTATGATTGTACGATTTCTTATCACCCGGGAAAGGCGAATGTGGTAGTCGATGCGATTAATAGAAAGTCTTATGTGGCTTCGATGATGGTTCGTGAATGGAAAATGCTTGAGGATGTTCGAGATTGGTCTCCTCGTGAATCGAGACATGGGGCTATTTTTGCGAATATTAGGGTGTCTCCGACCCTAAATCAAAGAATAAAGGAAGCTCAGAAAGAAGATCCCGAGTTGGTGAAGATAATGGGTAAATTTAAGGAAAAGAACTTCGAGGATTTTTCTTTGAGTTCGAGTGGAGTTTTGACTTTCTGTGGTCGTTTGTGCGTACCCGATGTTGGTGGAATAAAGAGGCAAGTTTTAGATGAGGGTCACAAATCGAGGTATACTATTCATCCGGGTAGTACGAAAATGTATCAGGATTTGAAGCAACAGTTTTGGTGGATTAATATGAAGAGGGAAATAGCCGAGTACGTTTCGAAATGTTTAACTTGTCAGCAGGTCAAAGCCGAGCATCAGAGACCCGCGGGATTACTTCAGCCGTTAGATATTCCCGAGTGGAAATGGGAGCATGTGACTATGAATTTCGTTACGGGACTACCTCGTACCCGTAGGAAGTATGACAGTGTTTGGGTAATAGTGGATAGATTGACCAAGAGTGCCCATTTCTTGCCTATTGACATCAGATATTCGATGGAGAAGCTTGCGACCCTTTATATCGATGAGATCGTTAGATTGCATGGGGTTCCGGTTAGCATTGTGTCAGATCGAGACCCGAGGTTTACTTCTAGATTCTGGAAGGCGTTTCAGGAAGCTTTGGGTACAGATTTGTGATTCAGCACAGCTTTTCATCCTCAGACTGATGGTCAATCCGAGAGGACTATTCAGATTCTTGAGGATATGTTGAGAGCGTGTTCGATAGACTTTTCTGATTCTTGGGATTCGCACCTACCGTTAGTGGAATTCTCTTACAACAACAGTTATCAGGCTAGTATCGAGATGGCAACGTTTGAGGACTTGTATGGAAGGAAATGTAGATCGCCTATTTGTTGGGATGAGGTCGGTGAAGCGAAAGTTTTGGGTATTGATTTGCTTCGGGATTCGGTTGAGGAAGTCAAAGTTATCCGGGATAGATTGAAGACAGCCCAGAGTCGACATAAGAGCTACGCAGACAACCGAAGGCGAGATCTTAGTTTTCAGATTGGTGATTTGGTATTCTTGAAAGTATCTCCGAAGGTGGGTATTCGTAGGTTTGGGAAGAAAGGCAAATTGGCTCCGAGGTTTATTGGTCCGTTTGAGATTTTGGGAAAGGTTGGACTTCTAGCGTGTCGTCTTGCGTTACCGTCATCTTTAGACCGATTGCACAACGTGTTCCACGTTTCTATGCTTCGGAAGTATGTTCATGATCCATCTCACGTGTTACCGAGTGTACCGGAGGATATTGAGCCCGATATGACTTATGAGGAACGACCGGTTCGGATTTTAGATACCAAAGTCCAAGAGTTGAGGAGCAAGAGCATCGCGTTGGTTCGAGTTCTTTGGAGGAATCATAACATCGAGGAGTCGACGTGGGAGCTTCGTGGTGAGATCGAGAGGAAATTTCCGTGGCTTTTTGTTTAAGGTGAGTCTCGTTAAAATTCGGGTCGAATTTTCTTTAAGGGGGAGTGAATGTCACAACCCGAAATATAGGCTCTATTTTATTAGTAATTAAATGATTTTTATTTAATTATTTTCTTATTTATTTATTTAAATTATTATTTATTTAAATATTTTTGTGTGCATTTTATGTGTTATAATAATTATGCCTAGCATTTTAATTGAGTCATTTGGGTTAGTGTGGTATTGTTGGGTCTTAATTGTTAGTAGGGAGTGTAATATTTGTGTGTAGTGTGAGAGAGGGGGCCTAAGTGTAAGTTTTTGAATAATCTCCCTACTCCCCCTCACCTCCCTCACCTCCCCCATCCTCATACACTCCACCTCCACCCCATTTCCCAGCCATTTCTTTCTCTCTCTCCAAGAAGAAAAAAGGGTAAGCTTTCTCTCTTCATCTCTCTTCATTTACTTCTTCTTCCTCTCATAATCTCTCATTTCTTAAAACATGAACCTTGTTTAGATCGTCGTTAGGATCGCGTAGAATAAAAAAGAATTGAATTCCGTCAACTTTGAGATTTATCAGGTAAGTTACTTTTCCCCCATTTTTATGCTAAAATGTTCATATCATGCTTAGATAATGCTTGATGTGTTATATTTGAAGTTTGGTTGAGTTTAGAATTTATTTGGAATTTATTTGAGTTTTGGTCAAAAATGGTGTTCTTGGGAATGTTGGGGTTTGAATCTTGTTGTGGGTAGCTAGATGTTGTTATTTAGGTCCATTTCAAGTTCTCAAGTTGTTTTGGTGCATTATTATGCTTATTGGAAGTCTTGATTTTGAGTATTAGAGAAATGGTGAAGTTTTGGGTAAAATTTGGTTACCTGGGTTCTTCTGCGTTTTTTCTGAATTTAGGAGGTGCTCGGCCGAGCGCGTCCCTTGACTCGGCCGAGCGGAGCAGACCAGAGAGTCATAATTTTGGAGCCGAGGTTGCTCGGCCGAGTCATATAGAACTGCTCGGCCGAGCACCCCTGTTTTAGGCTTAAATGTTTATAACTTAAAAGTAAGTACCCGGAACAATAAGAAGTCAACCGTAAGCCTATGTAAACCGTGTAAGGAGTGTGTTAGAGTTATAAAAGTGGGAAATGAGTATGAGGTGGTTTATTCGGTTGGGATAATTGTTTGTGTGGGTTGCGAATAACTCTAGTGTTTAAAACGGTTCCTTTGTGAACAAATATGTGTGGAGTTTGACCAAGTATCGTTTTGTATTTGTTTGGACATCTTTTGATGTGTTGTTGGATTGGTGCACCTTTTCGGTAATTTATTTGGATTGATTCCCTACTTTGGAATCCTTTGTTGTTTATCGTGCTAGTATTTTATTACTTAGCCTTTACGTGAAAGTCCAGCTGGTATTTTGTGTGTGTTTGGGCGATGCGAAACATTATGATGGCACGTCCAAGTCCATTGTGATGTTGACCATTGTTTTGCCCCATTATTACCCTCCTCCAGATTGGCCTTGGATGTGAGAAGAGCTAGCTCCTTTGTGTGCATTTTAGCTTTACTTGGAGCATGACTTTGTGGCATGTCTCCCGTCCCTTGTGACACTTCATTTGGTTATTGGTTCCGGTACCGGGGTTTTCTCTTCAGCTTTCATGCTATTATGAAGATGTTGATTGGTTGATTATTGAAGCTGCGCAGCGATCCTTTATTTGGATGTTCCGGTTTGGAAAACCTTGGCTATATCCTTTGTTATGTGTTTATTTCCGCTGCTATCTGTATGTGATAAATGCTATGTGCTATGCGATATTTATTATTGCTTATTGCTTCTTGCATTATACCATGTCATGTAGTTGCATTAGTAACTTATTGAGATTTATCTCACCCCCTTTTCTTTTATCTTTGTTTTTCCTTAACCCCCCCCCCCAGGTGCTAAGGATTAGTCTCGCTGATCACGAGAAAGAGGACGTCGAGTGTGGATCCATTCTTTTGGGGAAGGTTGTTATAGGTTGGTTTACATTATGTAAATGTGTAACCATTTTGGGATAGTTGTACCAAACAATGACGTCACTAAGAATTGTATATTTGTATCTTGTTGGGCATAAACTTGTGGAAGTTTATGATAGTTGTATTTGGTTTTCATCAAACTTGGTTTTGTAAAACTTTGGATCATCACCTTTTGGTATCAAATGAAATTTTTAACTTCAGTATTTCTAAGTTTTGGTTTTAGAGTCGACGTCCAGATCGCGGTCCCGGGCCCGCGGGGTTCGGGGTCGCGACAGTCACACCTACCCAAATAGTATAACTAGATACAAGTTCGCATTCCTTTAGAATATGTCACAATCCCTTTGTCCACGATGTCATTGAACACAAGTCATGGTCAAACAGCCAACTTGTTTTGTTCAATACTTTCTCGATTCCGAATATGTTGATAATTCAAATGCTATTGATCCAATCAATCCATTTGAGTCCGGCCGAACATTTCATCAACATCATTCCTTCGAGGGGCCCAAGCTTGACATCTCTCCGTGGAGGGACAAATCCATTTAGCTTATTATTCTTTCCAACGGGAATCCGATTATGCCAATCATACCCTTTATAACTACCGTGTTAAGGTAGCGTTTGAATATGTCAAACACAATGTTCATCAAGTGGAAGACTATAATAACTTCATGTCTAAGGATTCAAATGACATAACTAATATGAGATATATGTTCGACATAGACCATGACATAAATCTCATACAGCGGGTCATGTCCAGTACCTTGTTCCAAACAAGTACCCATAAATCTAACATGATCATCCCATGATCATTTAGCCTTTATACTAGTGCTTAATAAGTACTAGGGACGGAGATTATTATAAGTAAACATGAACAACAATAATAATCAAAACATCTCTTTATTGATATGAAATAAATGATAACAATTACAACGTTTATTAAACGTGCCTAGGGCAGCACTACCAACAAAATGCGCTCTTCACATCCATTTGATAAAGCTTGAATTTCTTGTGAGAGGCATAAGCTAAGAAAATTCTGATATCTTCTAGTCTTGCCACAGGCGCAAAAGTTTCATCATAGACGATTTCTTCTTCTTGCCTATAGCCTTGCGCAACCAACCTAGCTTTGTTCCTGGTGATGCTTCCATTCTCATCCATCTTGTTTCTGAACACCCATTGAAGTGCTAAATATTGGATGAGCTTTTCTTGCACTTCTTGCATAGCATCGATCCAGCTTAAAACATGGAGCACTTTATCAATCTTCTTTGATCCAACATGAGAGGTAAACGATTGCTACACCACAAAGTTTGATGCTCTCGATGTGTGAACCCCTACATTTAGATGATAGGAATACGAAGATCAATGGGTATTTCATTTGCTCCAGCATCGAGATCATCAAAAGTGATTTGATGAAGCGGAGAAACATCATGCGCAGGAGGAGGTGTTTGCGCATCAGGAGTCGTCACTTCTGGCGCAGCATCTGGTGTATGCGCATGAGATGGACTTGCTTGATTTTGATTTTGATAATCATTCTGCGCAGGTGCAGTTTGAGGCTACGTACCTGTCTCACCATTCTCAACGGAATCATCAGAATCATTTGGAGCCAAATGTGGCTCAAGGAGAGAATGCTCATCAAAAGTAACATGTACGGATTCAACTATTACTAGAGTAGTTCTATTAAAAACACGAAAAGCTTTAGAATGTTTGGCATACCCAACGAAAATACCTTCATCTGCTTTAGCGTCGAATTTGCCTCTATGATTTTTGCCATTGTAGAGGATATAGCATTTGCAGCCAAAAATCTTGAAGAAAGCAATGTTGGGCACTCTTCCTCTCCATAGCTCATATGGAGTCTTGTTGTAGGCTTTGTTGATGAGGGATCTATTCTGAGTAAAGCACGCAGTGTTGACAGCTTCTCCCCAGAAATACTTTGGAAGCTTAGCTTCTGCTATCATTGTTTTTCCATCCTCAATCAACGAGCGATTCTTTCCACAACGCCATTTTGTTGGGGAACTCCAGCATCAGAGAAATTGTGAAGAATACCATTTATTGGTTCTTGTTGGTTCTCACAATATTTAGCGACATCATTATTCATAAATTCTGATCCGTTGAAGTATCGAACTCTAACGATGTCTTCTGTGTTTGGAGATTTCGAAGGAGAGCAGCCAGAATATCATTGAGATACCACAGGTTGGTCTAATGCTCGCGGTAGTGAGCGGTCCAAACACATGAGGTGAAGCGGTTGTAAGCGTTTTGACATTGGAGCAATCTTGCTGGAGGAAAACTGCTCAGGTTGCTTACTAAGCTAGCATGGTGCTTATACCATTGCTAGCTGCATTCACTTATGTTCATTGCTACAAAACAAGGATTGGTAATAGAAACTATAGCGGTAAGATCAATAATATAAAAATTGGTCTTACGAGTCCTTGTGAGCAAAGTTAGTCCAGAAACACCATTCTTGATATAGCAGAGCGTTGAAGTGAAATGGCATTTCAGGCCTTTATCGCATAATTGTGATATGGAGAGCAGGTTGTGCTTGAGACTATCTTTTATGATTAGTCCAAATCCAATTATGTGCCCTTTGTTGTTGTCATCATATGTTACTGAGTGATCTCTTCCTTCATGTGTACCTTTAAGAGTATTGACATCTCCAGTAGTGTCTAGAATTCACTGTCGATACCAACTGAGCTTGAGAGTGCACAGTGAAGTAGATCTATTCTGCTTGTTGAAACATTGACTTGCGCTCTACAGCAGAGTTATCATTTAAGATCAGTAGGCACTTTATGAGATTCCTTGCGCGGCTGCGGAGTTGGTGATGACGCAGCTTTGTCAGGTTAGCTCTGGCAAATAGGTACTTGCCATTCTGTCTGCTTGGTGAAGGTGTCCCATTTCCACTAGAGTGAAGGGACCTTTCTTTGATTGTCCTTGGCGCATGCTCAGGTTTCATTTCAGAAACATCTTCTGAATCGTTGTCAGCATTTGCCACTAAGCAGAGCAGTCCATCCTCAGAGTCAGCATCGTTGTCTTCAGTATCAGTCTCCAAGTCCTTAGCTTCTTTTCTGCGCAGTTCTCTTCAGCAGCCATTCCGCACTGCTTAGATGCTTTGTACGCAGGGTTGTTTTTCCTCGTACTCAAATTTTGGAGTAGGCATTTTGAAGCGAAATGTCCTGGCTTTCTGCAGTTGAAGCAGACCAAGTCATCTTTCTTTGAGTCTCTATGAGAGAGAATAAGAGGTTTGCTTAAGGATCAACCAAGTTTGGAAAACTCTGAATTTGATCTGAGGTTTGAGCGAGCGCAGGAACATGTGAAAAGTTAGCCATTGCCCAAGATTTTGAAGCCATATTGAATCGGCACCCAAGCTGTTAAGCTTGAAAAACAAAAACATGTTTTATGAAGATGTTTACTCTGATACCACTTGTTGGTCCCTAAGGGGCAACAAGGGTGTGAAAAAACGCTAGAGGGGGGGGGGGTGAATAGCGTTTTTAAATTCTTTTCAAACCCTTTTGCAATTCAATGGCAAATGTGCACAACTCTTATTTTGGCTAAGTATAGCGCGCAGCAAGAGTGTGAAATGCACAGCAGAAATTTAAAGCAGCTCTGCGCAGGGTATACTGCGCAGAGATAGAAACGCACGCGCTAACCTGTGCAGAGATAGAAACGCACGCGCTAAGTTTGAGGCTAAAGAGTGATGCAAAAATGGTTCAAGGCAAATGAGCAATAACAAATACAACATCAAAGTGTAGCAATCTAAAAGATCAAACAAAGCAGTTCATTAATAGTTAAGCAGGAAATATGCAGTAAATATAATGAACACGCTATTTGGAGAGGTTCGATCGATGAAAGATCTACATCCTCTACCAAGATGGTTAATCTTGGATTTCTAATGGAGATCTTATAAAATGAGTGAGTATTACAAATTACAACATTTGAGCTCAATACTAACTCAAGATCTATTATCTATGAAGAACAAATCCTAGACTAAACCGGTGTATCTCAAGAAGTTAGATCAAAATGATCAAAGCTTCAAGAGGTGTGTGTGTGACAGAAATTCTGGGCTCTATGAATATGAAAGATGAAGAGCACCAAGAATTCTGGTGATATAGGGCTTTGCGATTTGAGCAGGAGTTTGAAGGTTTGAAGATCTTGAAGGCTGTTCTAAGGAATCTGGAAATTTTGAGCAGCAGTCTTCAGATCTTCAAGGTCTCTCAATGAAGCATGAAACTCGAGCTCTTGAAGCATGCAAGCTTTAAACTTGGAAATGGGAATGAGCAGGCTATTTATAGCTGAGCTTCAAAAACTAGCCGTTGGAGCTCTGAGCAAGGACGATGTGCTGGCACAATATGATTGATGCGCAGGTGTCCTTTATAGCCGTTGAGGCTCTGATCAAAGATGATGACCTGGCACAATATGATTGGTGCGCAGGTGTTTTAGAGCCGTTGGAGACTGAGCATGAAGACCAAATTCAAAATCTTCTTCTAGAAGGTTGACAGCTGTCTTCACTTGAGATATTTCTTTGAAGTGTGTCTCCACCAATGGTTTTGCTGAGTGTGCTTATTTTGTCGTTTGTGCACACCTCAGCACTCTTACTCAATCCAAAAAGCGTATCTTTGTCATGTCGCTTTCCAAGCTTCTAGAATATGAGATCAGGAGATGAGGAATTTGACCAAGGTTGTGTCCGCGCACAAAGGCATGCGCATTGCCGGCGCGCATGGATGCTGCGCATGGGAAGCATGCGCACCATGCTTGGTCACAAAGATCTCTTAAGAGTTTAGGGAATAAGACCTTGAAAACTGAGCAGGGTCAAAAGCTGCGCAATATATCTATGCGCAGTGGCGACCTGCGCAGAGAACATCCTGCGCAGTGAAATGAATCCTGCTTAGGAAATCTTCGATCCTTCATAGCTTCAAGTCCTATAATCTAAGCCTATACTATGAAGAGGACTTGGCTAAAAATTGAAGTTATAAACTTCTTTACATGAGGTCCTAAAGTCCATAAAAATACTCATAGGTGATGGTATCAATCAATTCTAACAAATGTAGGAGGGTTAAGTGATAAGCATACCCAACAGACAACCCCGCTTCTCCAAAGCGACGTTGCCGAGGGGCTCTGTAAGTACCCCAATCTGAAATGACCAAATTAGAGGAATTCTTGGCACCATTCAGGGACAAACTGATAGGCCAGGACCTCACTAGGATAAATTTGGAACACAATGACCTTTCTGGAATTAAAAATTGGAAAAATCCAAAAGGTCGCCAGCATGAGCCATACGGATACTTTGGGCACTATCAGCCCCTATAAATTGAACCCCTTGCTGATCATTCCAGGGGGGGAAACGATTATTGTTAGTGTTACTCTGCGAAAATTGCTCCAGGGAGTGTTTTGAGAGTGAAAGAGAAAGAAAGATTGGCCTAACTAAACATAGGTGAAGCCACCTTCTCCCCCATCCTCCTCTTCATCTTATCTCTTTTGTTTGTTCATATTATTGTTGTTCATCTCTTAATTCTTGCAAGTCTTGTCCTTCAAGCACCTTAATCTTAATTCTTGCAAGTCTTGTCCATTCAAGCAACTTAATTTCATTGCAAGTCTTGTCCTTCAAGCACTTTAATCTTAATCTTATTGCAAGTCTTGTCCTTCAAGCACTATATATATATATATATATATATATATATATATATTGTTATACATTATGGTCCAAACCATGGATGATTCAAGGTGCCCTTCACACTTTGTGTGAAAGTGGTTCTAACCTAAGGATGATCATGGTTTGTTGAATTTCTTATTTATAACAAATTAATGATCTATTTTAATGAAAAAGACACATGTTTTGGTTGATTATGTTGTTCATTGGTAGCAAGGATGGTCATTTGGATGATAAAGTTTCAATCTTTATCATCCAAACATTGATCTAGCTTCAAAATCCCCTTTGGGGTCATAAAGATCAAATCTTTATGTCAAATAATGTTGTCCCAAGGTTGTATTTGGCTTAAGGATCCACTCTTGTGGTGAAATTCCAAATCTTTATGTTGATTTTGTTTTGATTTGGCGATGATAATCATGTGGGATGATAAAACCTTAGTGTTTATCATCTTACCCTTTTGATTTAGCTTAGAAATCCCATTTTGGGTCATAAAGATTGAATCTTTATGCAATAATTTGGTACCTAAGAGGTTAATAATGTATAAAAATGTCATCTTGATGATAAAGTTTCCATCTTTAATCATCAAATGGTCATTTTGTCTCATTTGGCCATGTTCATCACCTTTGTGTGATTTTCTCCAATGATTGCTTTGATCACACCTAAATACTTGTTTTGGGGTTCAATTGATGATCATTAGGCATATGAATGATTTTGTTTAAGTTTGTTGTGTTGAAATAAAACTGGAATCAGAACTGTTTAAGTCCAGTTTCAACAGAATGCTCTGTTTTTGCCTGGAACTGGACTGTTTCTGAACAAACTGTAAAAATCCCAGGGAAGATCATCGCATCCGTACGGATGGTTTGGGTCAGAGGGAAAATGACCCTTTTTCCCCTTGTTCTGTTGTTTCTTGTGCAAATAAAACCTTCTTTTTCAGTTAAAATTGATAAACAAACAAAAACAGAGATTTTCCGTTAAAACACACACACACACATGCACTTTTATTAATTAACAAGGGAGACTCGGTTTTGACCGAGGCGGCTTGGGTGACGTAAAACTCTTCCCAAGCCGTAACCTGACCTCCGAACCTTTTGTCTCTAACCTTTTTCATTTTGTTAGGTTTAAAATTAACAAAGTGTGGCGACTCCGTTAAATTGTGCCATTGTGTTTGGAACCATCCCGGATTTGGACACGTGTTGACCTTGTCGCGGGGCGGGGATCCTTACACTAGGGAAGTGGTCCCTAGTATTGACTTCATGTATTTATATATTTTTGAATGACTCACGAAGGCAAGTAAGTCATTAAGAGAGAAGAGAAGGAAAGCTCCAATTTGATTGCAAGAAACTGGGAGCATTGCTGAAAGATAAGAAGCCCCTAGACTCGACAAGGAACGTGGAATGATTTTAAATCTAGGAAAGTTGTTCAATCTTGAGGTGGTTAATTCATTGGCAAATGACTCGTACAAAGATGTCTTGACAAGTTCGAGATGAAGGCCGATCACCATAACGCACTAGGGCTAAACATATCTTCTTTCTTGCATGAGACCGGACCCGCAGGTTGCCTACGTTCCTCCAGTGTAGAGGCTCAGGTCACCGTAGTTCTTGTGGATGCTCCATTCGCCGTGATGGAATTGTTGCTTCGTCGTGATGGTTGTCGATGTAGATTTGTCCTTCGTTGGTGGATGGAATGATGATTTTGTACTTCTTTGATTGAGGGAGGGATTTTTTTATTTTTTTTTTTTATTTTTTTTTTGTGCTCTAACTTTTGCCTAGGTTGTTTTGAAGATTCAACCTAGCGAGTTTTTTTTTTTTTTAATCCCCCTTTGAAAACTTTGCTTGATGTTGCTCCACCTTGTTTTGCTTCTTGGATTTGTTTTTGATGTTGTCGCCTTCGTCACGATGTTTAGCCTCTAGGCGTTCAAGTGATAGCCTTCGTTCCAAAACTTGCTTAGACATCTTTTCATCATTTTGCCAAGAATTAGATTGAACTACTTGGAATAGTGTATGAGGACAAGAACGACTTTTATTTGATAATTGACTCAAAATTTAACATGGGACGAGGTAAAAATTTAATGCACACTTAAGAGGACTTTGACCCTTCTTTTTTTTATCCCTATTACTAGGTAGAGAAAGAGAAACGGAGATTGCTATCGTCATCCTTGTTGTTGTAGTCCTCCTTGTAACATGATCTCTTGTTGAAGCCCCATTTCAAAACCAAGCCTCCTCTTTGATGAGTTGCTCTTCACCCACGGTAAATTCACCATTGTCGATCAAATCTTGGATGATGTTTTGGAGAGAGAAGCACCCTTCGGTAGTGTGGCCGCTATGCTTGTGGTAGTTGCACCATTTATCATGTGCATGATTTTTACCTATCCCCTTCGGCTTGTACCCTTCCAAAGGTCGGACCTTCCCACTTTCTACCAAAACTTCAAATGCTTCGGCTTGGGTTACTCCTAGGAGAGGAGTGAAAATTCGGTTGTTGGCGGCACCTTTTTGACTTTTGAGGGACGAACAACTTGAGCATGTTTTACTATTGACCTTTGTCTTGTTGTCGGTGAATTCTTGGAAACGAGCCTTGAGTTTGGACACTTCTTCCTCGTGAATTCTTCCTTCATAATCAAGACGGGCCTTGAGTTCGGAAACCTCTTCTTTGTGAATCCTCTTGTCGATATCGAAACGGGCTTGCCACAAATTGTCTTTGTGGCGGGCATCCTCGACAATTCTATCTATTTGTTCCCCCATTGATTTCATTATGTTGAGTAACCCATTCGTTGGACACAAAAACATTCCCACCATTGTTGTTGTTGCTGTTGGAAGCCATTGGACCTATTGGAAGAACACGGTCGATCTTAGATTGGCCCACAAACACCTTTTGAGTAAAATTAATTCCACCCACAAACAAGAGAAAAGACTCAACCACATAAAGAAAAAGACTTTTTTTTTATTTATTTACAAAAGTCGAAAGGACGGAGTCCTTTTTGAAGTTTCTAGAAAATAGTGGAATAGTCACACTAGTATATAGACCTTCTCGCAGTCACATATACTCATCGGATTCCACCATGCTTGTGATACCTACATGTGACGGGATTAAACTAAATTAATGTCATACGGAATACATGCGGGGACGGAGTTTTATTTCGTCCATAATAACCACTTGGGGACGGAGTTTTATTTCGTCCATAATAACCACTTGTTTCTTTTGGAAACGGCATGTATGATTTGATGACATTAGTTTAGGGAAATCTCGACACATGAAAAACCGACTTAGTCACGAAGTGTTAGAACCTAGACTAAGAATGTGTTGGCTTGTGCTCGGTTAAAGAGAGGCTTAAGGTCACCCCCGGCATGTAGTCGTGAACTATGCCACGGGTTGAGGTTTAGCGCTTCGAGAGAGTCAAGGTCGGGTGGCGCTTGAAACTCTCTAGGACGGGCCTCGACGGGTTTGGGGTTATGAACTTTGTGCGACTCGATTGTGAACAATTCATAGGAATATGTGCATGTAGTGTGAGGTCAAGCCAAGTGACAAAATAATTTTTTTCAAAGAAAGAAAAGAAAAACAAATAAGCACATAATTACAACTTTCGAATCACCCGTGTGACCGATAAAATAAACAGAAAATAAAAATTGTTCTGTGCAGGCCCGGTGCCCACACACTGTCAATCATTCTGTTCTGTGCACTGTTCTGTTTTTGGGAAAATTGCCCAGAAGCGCGCGCATTGGGCTGTGAGAGTGGGAGGCGCGCGCCTCCAAGCGAGAGAGGCCGGGGCGCCCGATTCTGGGCAGTACCTACAAATCAGTGGGTTCAAGGGATTGCTTTGACCCTAAATAAAAATTCTTTCCCCTGCAGAATTTATCAGCACAGAAACATGGAATTGAAGGACGAGATGAGAGGCGGGCGATTCTGGTAATTGGGGTCGGACGCGCGCGCTTTAGGCCAAGAAGGCCAGAGGCACGCGCTTCCAACCCTTTTTACCAGAATGCCCAGAAAACATAATAAAAGAACACCAAAAGAAGACACGCAACTTTAACCCTCTAAATTATCCCCAGCAGAGTCGCCACTGTAGATACCCCGGGAGAGCCCGCTACTTGGCTAGAGCGGTGGAAGGATCCTAGGATGTCTAACTTGTTTTAATTTGTAGAGTCGCCACCTATTTTTTAAAGGAATATAAGAAAAACCTAAAAATAGCCTAATTTATGTACAAAACCAGATATTCGGGAAGAGAAGGGTTCGGGGGTTAGGTGACGGAGTGGGAAGTACTTAAATACCCACTCTGCCCCGCTTACGCGGGTCTTGCTACTATTGGTGTTCTAATGCTAAAAAGTCCTTCAATTTATTAATAGTGCTAACAATTATAATGTAAAGAAAAGGGGAATTACAAAGGGAAATAAAAGAGAATTGTTTTATTGATTTTTTATGCTAAAGATTACATTAAGAGAAGAATAATAAATTGAAATAAGGATTGAAAAATGTAGGGAGATAACTTAACCAACTTTAATGTAGTAAAGTGATTATAAGAAGTAAAGTTGTACCTTAAGAAAGATGACTTCAAACTTTGACTTGAAAAGAGTTTTGATGCTTGAGTTGTTGTTGGGAGAATTCTTGAGAGAATTGTGTATAGTGTCTTTGTGAAGAAATTTCAAGTCCCTTTCTAAGGTAAAAAGAAGAGGTTTAAATAGGTGAAGAAATGAGGGAAATATGGATTTTCAACCAATAGAAAAATAAAGAAAGATAAAATAATAAGAAGAAAATCAAATAATAATAAAAAGAAATATTTTGTTTTTATGGAGAATGGCTAGAATAAAGGGTTTGGGAGTTACAAAATAAAATGGGTTTAATGCTAGAATAAAACATGTGATGAAAAAGTTGTTTTTTACTCTAAAAATGGAGGGAATAGGCTGCAATTCGTAACAGTCAAAGTGGGAAGCGCGCGAGTCTGGCCTTTTGGACAAAACGCGCGCGCGTCACATAACCATTACGGGAGGCGCCCGCTTTTGATAATGACAGAAATGACTCTAAAGTTAACTCTGTTATGCAGTTTAGTCCAAAACTAACGGAATCAGTTAGGAACTTAACCGAAGTAACAGAAGTCAACAAAAATAAGTTAAATAAAAATACTATGTATGCAATCGGGGTGAGAGGTCCAAGGCGGGGTGTCTACAGCTGGCATCCCATTTACTATGTCCTTTTTATTTTTTGTCATATTAACAAGTACTTCAAATATATATATATATATATATATATATATATATATATATATATATATATATATATATATACTTTTTTTGAAAGCAGTACTTCAAATATTATGTTGTGTAATTTAAATGACTATTGTAATATATTAATTGAAATTTTCTTTTATCTCGCAGATTTTTATTTAACCTAACACACCACACAAGACACGTATACACGTACAAAATAGAAACATGAGAGAACAGACTTAGCGGGTTGACTTGTCCCAACCCGACTTATTTAACCCGTATGATACCCGTCCCAACCCTTTACCCGCTTCAACTCGGCTAAACCCAAACCCGATTGTAAAATCTATTATACAATAGAAAGCAAGAATAACCGCTTTACAAAGAGTGGCTGTGATTGAATCTTAAAAAATGATCTAAAGGCCTAAAATTAATCTAAAATAACCCAATATCCCACTCCCCACGGTAGTTATGTAACCTCTCCACTCCAAAAAAAAAAAAGCTTTCACTGATTCGGATTGGTACATGGATTATCCAAAAAAAAGGACGGATACAAAAACATGATAGAAATGCTAAAAAAAAATGATCCTTAAGGTGATGAGTTTGGGTAACAAAAAAGAGGAAATTGAGTTGAGGTTAGGGATTTTATGTGAGAGGACAAGATTAAATGGGATTCTTTCTTCCTTTCCATACTGTCACCGTGCCAGTGGCACGGGTAAAAATACTAGTCTATATTACAATAGAATGGGAGAATAACCGCTTTACAAAGTGCGGTCACGATTCATCCCCAACCACCATACCTAACGGCATGATTATTCCTGCGGTTTCCTTTATGGAGTAGTGGGAGGTTGGAGTGTTGAGGGAGGTTAGATCGACTGAAATTTCAAACTGTGATTGTGTGTGAATATTTATAAACCTCTTCTGCTTAAAAAAATAAAATAAAAAAAATCAAGTTCTTCTCTTCCAGATTTTTTTTTTTTTGGAACCCTTCTTCTCTTCCAGTTATCCATTGTACTCATAGCATCATCGTCCCTCTGCCAGGTGTTCTACTCTGAGACTTACCCCAATGTTGAATTGATAACCATGCATGGCATTTCAGTTAGGAGAATTTACATGTCAAGGACCAGTTATTCAGATCTGTGTGTTTTTTCCTCTACATTTTGCAATGAGGATTAGAACATTAGGGTTCTCCCTATTCGCTGTGTGGCAACTGTGTGTTTTTCCCTCTACATTATGATATTATGTGAAAGGCTTTGTCCTGTATATGTTGTTCTTGATATTAAATTTGAAATTTGTATTTATTGGAAGTATCATATGCTGTCCACTTTGCAACTTACATAAAATGATGTTTGAAAGGGGGTTGTGTAAACCCATAAATAGATCATGTCCGGACTTTTATAATCGCTTCACTGTTAGTCACTGAGATGACAAATTATAGTCTTTTGGTTTTGGAAGTTGGTTAAGGGTAGAAGAGGGCGTTGGTTGAGGGTTACAGGAAAGAGATAGTGGGTTGAGATCGGAGTTATGAGAAAAAGAATAGGTGATGGGGTGAGGGGTTGACCTTAAAAAAAAACGGATGGAACATTCATTTACAGACATAAAAAGTACTCCCTCCGCCTCATCTTAAGCTTTAAAATCAATACGAAAATTGTCAACTCAATCATAATTAGTTAATCATTCCTTTTCAAAAGAAAAAAAATTATTATAATTGGTTCATCATTAATTATACTCTAAATAATAATTTTTAGTTTATCATTAGGATAATCAAATTTTTTTTATATAAATTTTTGGTCAAAATGCGACAAAATTGACAATTTTTACTTTGACTTTGAAGTTAAGATGGGACAGAAAGATAGTCGGTATAGTTATTAATGGAGTGGGTTAAGGGTTATGAAAAAAGTCGGGATAGTTACTAATGGAGTGGGTTAAGGGTTATGAAAAAAGTCGGGATAGTTACTAATGGAGTGGGTTAAGGGTTATGAGAAATAGAGTAACTGACAGTGATAGGAAAACTGATCCGTGCCTTTGGCACGGGGGTTAGTACTAGTATAAATACGTGATAAAGCAGGTAGGGATGGCCAACGCCGGTTCCGGTTCGGCTTTTATGTGAACCTTAACCGGTCCATGGTTACACCGGATCCGGTTCCGGTTGTCACAATCCGATTCCGGTTCGGTTCCGCGGTTCTTTTTTTTTAATCATACAATAATGAATAAACAACTTAAAAATTATTTCATAAGTGATTTTTTTAAAAAAAAAACTAAATCAACATTATATTGAAAATCAAACATAGAAAAAAATAAAATAAATGATAGTATATAAAAGAAAAAAGGGACGGTACGCTTTAAATTTTATTAATTAAATGCAAATTTACAATGAGGGGGACAACCAAATTTTTATTATTTTCATTCACTGAATTTGGCTAAAAAATCAGTCAAAACACAACTTTTCTTGTCAACCTTCCATTAGTAACGGTTAATTCTGATGAAACTGTTAGAAATCTAATGATTTTGATGGTTTTTTAACGGTTCAGACGGTTCTGGTTCACGGTTTGGTTGGGCGGTTCGGAACCGCCGATTCACGGTTTGGGGGGTTGAACCTTAACCGACCCTTATCCAAAACGGTTCCGGTTCCCACGGTTCCGGTTTTCGTGGCGGTTCATGGCGGTTACAGTTTTTTCGGTTTCGGTTCCGGGCCGGTTCGACGGTTCCGATCCGGTTTGGCCATCCCTAGAAGCAGTTGGCGATCTGCAATTTATCACTCAGTAGTATAAAGAAAACGAGGGTAATACTATATACAAGGCATACATTTTACAAGGCATGGACAAATGACTAAAATGCCCTTATATATATACTAAAAAAAAAAAAAATCCCTCCTTCCCATTCAAACGTATCAGTCGCTCTTCTCTCTCTCTCAAAAACCAACGGCGAACCCTTCTCTCTCTCGACGAACCCGGCGACCACCACAACACCACCACCGGAAATGAAGACAAACCTCCCTCTCACCGGTGGAAAGTCTGCCTCTTCTACCGCCGCTCCAAAAGTAATATAATCTCTTTTTAACCTAAAATTTAAATTTGAAAACCCAACAACAATTTTATGCCTAAAACCGATTATATAACTGTTAAATGTTGTGTAAACCTATCCAAAATGGTTCTAATTGTGATTTGGTAAAACAAATTAGGGTTTTTCGTTGGAATTGGTTACGAATTTGTGGGGTATAATCTGGCCATGTCGGGGTGTGTTTCGTGTTGTAGTACACGAGATACTTTCCACATTTCGTATATTAGGACACGAAATGTAAATTGATTCATCAGTTTGCATTTCGTGCTCTAATACACGATATGTGGTGAGGTTTCTCGTGTCTTTATACACGAAATGATCACCAACATTTCGGGTATTCCCACACGAAATGTCAACTGATTCTTGAAAATTAATTGTCTCTTATTTAATTTTTTGTAGGGACGTAAACCTGCGACCGCCTCTAATAGAAAGAGGAAGGCCGAGGAGGCAGCTGCAGCTAGAGTAGATGCACGGAGCAAAAAGAAGCACGACAAGAATGTCGTGATTGAGCAGATTGTGGATGATGAGACAAATAGTGAGGGTACAGATTCTAGTACGGGGTCGGAGGAGGATTCATCTTCTCGTACTCGTTTCCGAGGTGCATCTGTGCATGAGGCACAGTTATCTAGTGATGAGGAGGAGGAGGAGGAGGAGGAGGAGGTGGAGGTGGAGGAGAGTTTATCTGTGAGGCCTCGCAAGAGGCGGGAGGTACGGGCCAGAAAGGGGAAAGGGGCTAAGGATGAACAGTGGCAGCTTAAGAGTAACCCCGGTGGTGGCCCGGAGGAGGTTGATTTGTTGTACGGGTTTGGTCATCACCGAGCCCGTAAGATATGGGAGAACGCCACTTGTGAGCCGGTGTTGAAGCGCCAAACGAGGCAGCAGATTCTAGATAAGTAAGTATATGATTTGTTTATTAAATAGCTTTATTATTTGTTGTTATTGTTTTAAACCTCCTCTGTTCCAGAAAAACAGTCCCATTTTGACTTTTTGTTAAAAAAAAAAAAAATCAAAATGGGACTGTTTTTCTGAAACAGAGGGAGTATTAATTATAATGTTTTGTTTGGAATCAACAGGTTCTCGCATGCTTCTTTACCGGCGGATGGTAGAGCTTGGTGGGCTCGTGTTCAGGGTACCGGCCTCCATTACCTACATGATGCTACCATTCGCCGGCCTAGCATGGCACTCCTAACGGCGTTTGTGGAACGGTGGTCTCCCGAGACTAATACCTTCCACATGCCGTGGGGGGAGATGACGATCACTATGCTCGCGGCGATGAAGCAGCTCCTTGGCACAATCTGAGCGCACTCTTTGCCACATCTCCTCTGTTCCGTATATTTGTGCTGCTACTGCTCTATATCCACAATTTCCATCACCCATCACATCTGTGAAGTCATCAATAAATGGGACAATGAGAGGGGTAAGCAACATCCTATGCATAGAAGTATGTATATCATTGACTTGTCCATTTCCACGACCCCGTCCCCGTCCCCGTCCCCGTCCCCGACCCCGACCTCGACCTCGACCTCTCCCAGGACCTGAAGCAGCTAGTGGTGGAAGAGATGTAGGAGTAGTAGGGCTAGATGGTGTAGTGTTTGAGGCTGATTTCGGATTTGGTGACTCCCGCGACATCAAACCTGATTGGGTTGATGCAATAAATGAAGATCTAGACCTGCTGCTAGTGGAGGGTGGTGTAGTGGGACAGTATTCTACTTCAATGTCCAACTTCTTCCAAAAATCATGAATCGAGGACAACTCAATCCGGCCCCCAGAGTTTTGTATGCATGCAATATCGTGACTACATGGAAGTCCATGTGTTCGCCTCAGGTAACACCCACAGCCTGAAGGATCCATGACATTATCCCCACAACGACTCTGCTCTTCTTTGATGATGTCCAAAGCTGCCTTTGACACTCGCCCCAATATGTCGTGATACAGATCACATGTCTTCATATCATTTGGAATTCTACTCTTTGATTGCTCCATAGTAGCTTTGATTGTTGTTATTTGGATTTCCATAATCTCATGAGCCTTTTTAAATAATGTGTCAAAAGTAGAAGAAGCACTCCCCAAGGCCTTCTTCAACCTGTTATGCTCACTCTCAGCCCTGTTCGTGGTGTGGGTTCCGAAGTGCAGTAACTGATCTGTGGGTGAGAGAAGAATATGTCACCGATCATGTCACTCTCGTTAGCTTTCCTCATGAAGACGGTATATTGCTTATCCTCGAGTGCTTTTATGAACTGTTGAAGCGAGGATCTCCCTTGTCGTTCTTGTGACTTGCATTTTGTGAGGGCATTGTGGACGTGTTTCGGAGTACTCACGTTCTTCTCATCCTTCCTCTTTAACATTGTTAGAATGTTATTTGGACGCACCGAAGACTGACTTGCGCTACACACCTCCTCATATTCAGAACTAGTCAATTTACCCAACGGATGACCTTCGGGATACGTTGGAAAGTCATGATTATGAGAACCATGCTTCACAACGTAACCCCATACCCCATCACCCCTATCTTTGGCCCGGATTTCAAAATTGCACCCAATCTTCTTCGTACTAGTCAACCTCACATCTTTAGTTTTTCCGGACCTGTACTTGCCACCAAAATGACATACAATCTTCGCGTAGCCTAGGATCTTGCCACTTGTCTTCCTCGAATCTCCTATAGAAAGGCTTATATTTTGACGGGCCGCGATATCCCGTACGTGTTTAACAAGATCATCCCTATTTGAAAATAATAGGGATGTATCGAATTGATCACTGACATCCGGTCCCTACAAATTGTATTACCATCAATTAGAAAATTGCACAATAAACAACAGGCTGTATGACATTTCGTGTAACATTATACGAGATGGTTTGGCACATCTCGTGTAACTATACACGACTTAAACACATTTATCTCGTATGACGTAATACGAGGTAATACACCATCACTCGTGTAGACACACACGACAACTAGCATAAAACTCGTATAATCTCACGCGAAATAGAGTAATATCAGAATTTAAAAATCCAATCTTGAAAAACAATTTCGTTTCAACATTGGATTTTTATTGCGATTTTGATCAAAACACCAAATATAACTTTAAAAACTTACTTCATTGCTGCTTGGATTTTGATTTTGATGTGGAGAATTTGGTGGCAAACCTTCTTCTTCAAAAATATATTCCACAAGATCAAGATCAATATGATCATAAAAACTTGGAGAATGCATACTATGGTGTTAGATGATTTGAGAATTAATGAAAATAATGGGTATAAATTTATGGGTGTTAAGACTTGGACAATGTTGTGGAGTATATCAATGCTGCATGGGTGTACAGCAATGGTGTTTCTCTGTAGGGTTAAGTTGTCTGCGTGTATATCGTGTTTTATGTAGGGGTTCAGGGTGTATCTCGTGTGTATATACACGAGATACTATGGTACATATCGTGTAAAACCACACGATATAGTCTTTGTTTCTGGTAATTATCTCGTATGAACAATACACGAGATATAATGTTTCATTTCGTGTATTGTTCATACGATATGTCTTACTAAATGTCGTGTATTTCAACACGACACACCATATAATAAAATAAAAATTAATTATAAATAAATGTGGTAGGTTATATGATATTGTATGATGTTGGTTCAATCTTATATGTAATCATTGTTTGTTTTCCAACTTATTATAACAAGAAACATATAATCTTGATTAACAAATATGATAATTTCAAATATATAATCTTGAGTAGTTGGTATTCCTCTAATGTACAATTTATCATTAACCCCGTTTGGCAAATCATCGAAACAACTTAACTCGTTATATAACATGTTTAATTAACTCATTATATATAATCTTGATTAGAAATATAACGCATAATTCATTAATTTAACATAGTACATGCACATCATAACATCGGTTGTTAGTTGATAAATAAAGTGGTATCACATTAACCTAATGAATGTGGTAGCTTATATATGATATTGTATAATGCATTATAACATGTTTAATTACCTCTTTAAATATATTATTGATTAGAAACATAACACCACAATCATTTGTTAGGTGATTATAAATAAAGTGGTATCACTTAAATGTGATAGGTTATATGATATTGTATGATCCAATATGACGTTTGTTCCTTGACATGTATAAGTGTATAAATTTTGCTCAATTAACAACACAATTCAATAATATAACATAGCATATGCGTATCATTAACATCGTGTTGCAAATCATCGAAGAACACCTTCATTTTGATATGTCGTATGCATACACACGAGAATATAGACTTATATCGTGTTATTATATACGACATGTATGACACGGCCTGTCTTATAAAATATACACGACTTGTTTACATTTATTTCGTGTGTCTATGTACGACAGAGTATTGTACAACTCGTATAATTGAACACGACTTAACATCTTATACATTTGGTATATCTCGTGTGTTTTCACACGACACAAAGCCTTCAAGTCGTCCTTTTGCATACGACACCCGAAGGTAGTTTTGCCATTATTGGTGCTTGTATGTAATATGCCTTGTATATAGAATTTACCAGAAAACGAGGTCACTTCTGCCGTCAGTCCCCCATTATATATTTCTCTCTCAGCAACCTTCAATCTTCCGCTTCTGCTCCTTTCCGCTAGGGCTTACGACTTCGGAGCTCCGACCCTGTTGAGGTCAGATCTGCATTACCTTATTATTTCAACTCAATTTTGTTAACAGTTACATATTTGCATTTGTTATGACTGCAATTTTGATGAATTTCCGTAGATCTGGCTTAAATTCTTTTCGATTTTGATTCTGTTTCCGCATTTTCTAGCGTTTGAGTTTAGATCTGTGTTGTTATCTTTCTTGTGATGTTCTCAAACGGCTAGATCTGACATAATTGAAACCCGATCTGTTTTGTGAATTGAGCTTTCTTTCCGTTGAAGTATTTTTGTTAGCTATGTTATATGTGTAATTCTATGTACTCCATGCGATACTTCACTGCAGTTTTGTTGATGATATTTGCAATGTATCAGCCACCCACTTTTTTTTTTTTTTCCTCAATTGACAATTTCACATGGAGATTCATGTTTGTCAACCGCAAATCATTATGGGACTAAGGTGGTGTTGTTGTTTTTAGATTGATGAGCCTAAATTTGACATTACACAGTTAGAGATTTCCAAATAAAAGAGCTCAATTTTAGGGATAAAAAACTTTGTTGTTGTAATTTTAGCTGGTTATCCAGCATGATTTCTTTAACAGATTATACTTATATATGATACTCCCTCCGTCCCAAAATGATCTTCCTATTTGACTATTCAAACTTTTAAGAGTATGAACACTTGCTTCACTAGTCATGCTTTGTTTATGCACTTTTAAGCCTAAAATGTAGAAATGGGAAAAACTTTTGGGGACAATGAGAAATGGCAAATGAGAAGATCATTTTGGGACGGAGGGAGTATTGAATAATATCCCCTCCTTATATATGTGATGTGAATTTGTATTCGTGTCTTCAAGTTAACTAGCTGAACCAGGCAGGAGCTCTGCTTAACAAGGGTAAATTGGCCGTTGGTCAAGCTTGGCTCATTACCAGTGGTGCCTATATATCTGGTTGGAATCTGGTTTGATTACTCCACACCTGAGCTGAGATTTAGCCAGCTAATGTGAAGTTTTTATTCTGTCCTGCTTCTATATACCTCGGGCTTGCTTTCTTGCAGATTGCATTTTCAAGTTCCCATATTTTCTTCACCTTGATTTAAGCTTAATACATATGGATGATTTCTTGAATCTTGATTGCTATAGCAGTGCTATTTCGCTGCCACCATAATTTGTCTTATATAGGCAAATAACTGTTCTTGGTTTTCTTACCATTCTGCGTGCTGCTATGAGAAACTAACTTAATCCCACTCTGCTTTTAGGGAATATGAAGCCTATCTTTTGTGGGAACTTTGAGTATGATGCTCGGCAGTCTGATCTGGAGAGACTCTTTAGGAAGTATGGAAAAGTTGATAGAGTTGATATGAAGTCAGGTAATTATTTCCTTTCTCCTTTTTTCCTATGTGTTTTTTTTTTTTTTTTTATCATGTTGGTTCAGTATTATTTTTAGTGTTTCCCCCATCCTATTGCCTTTAATAAACATAGGGAGTGATAAGAATTAGTTGAATTTGGTTCCATGCCGAATGATTTGGCAGTGATCATACTTCTGAAAGAGGAGGACTTTAGAACAATTGCAGTACCTTATCTATGTGGCTGTCAAGACTTAATTTTTTGTGCACAGTAGCTCATAGCGTAGGGAGTTGTACTGGTCACCAGAAGGAAAGCTGTGTATCAACAAAAGACCATGCCGAAGTATTTCCTGTAACCATGCCGACGTCCGATGCTAATGCCAGTTATTTTCTGAGTAATATAAAGTAGGTCCGCTGTATGAATCTCCTGTGGGATTATGCTTCGATTATAAGATACATGCTTTATAACATACTTGTTGTTTTTTGTGATGTTCTTGAGAAACAATCTGACATTAGCTCCTACATCCGTCTATTCCAATGATTCCCATTCTCCCTGGTAAGTAAGAGGCAATCAAAATTCATACCATGCTGCAATCGAGCTAAATAGTGCATCCCGCAAATGATCATTCTGCTACCACAAATCCGACCGTGGTAGATGGCACTTTTGAATGAAGAGGCTGCATTACATACAGCTGAAATTTTCCTGTTGAGTTACTGTGGGGTGCAGAGATATATTTTCGAAAAGAAAGAGTATACTTTTTGAAGTACAAAACCCCCATACTCAATTAATTCTTTGGCGCAGGATTACGTTGGACTTTTCCTTACAATCCCCGGCTGATTGATGGTCATCATTCCATTTTCCTGCTGTGACGTGCTTCCTCTTCTTTCCAAGAAGAGCCATTCTGATCCACTTTGGCATCACCATCACACAATCCCACAGACATTATTGCCTTCCATTCCACGTGGCTTTTGCCCTGCCCTCATTTTCAGACATGTTACGGGCTAGAAACTATGCAACTTAGAAGCAGAGGCAACAGAAAAAATGGAGATGGCACTCCCTATCCATAATTCTACCACGATACATCCACCCTTGGATTCTTGTTCCTTGACATCATTTAGTTCACTACTAAAGGTCTGTAACTGATTTTACTGGTCAGTAGTTTCTAGATTTCAGAGTGGTATTTTATTTAGGTGAAAACATAATACAGTTTGTAAATTTGTCAATGGAAAGGTCAACTCACCGGAATGGATTTCTACGCAAGGGATTGTGGTATTAGTTATTCTCTCTAGGTATGAAAGATGAATCATTATTGATTTTAAATTTTGTAACTGTTTATAGGGTTTGCTTTTGTCTATATGGAAGACGAGCGAGATGCCGAAGATGCAATTCGTGCACTTGACCGCTATGAATTTGGTCGAAAAGGACGTCGCCTTCGTGTTGAATGGACCAAGGTATTGTTAAATTTTTGTTATTCTCTTTCTCTCTCTCTTCCTTTTATCACGATGACATATGAGGATTCATGTTAGCCGACCCCAAATTATTTTGGGACTAAGGCTTTGTTGTTGTTGTTGTTGTTGTTGTTGTTGTATTCTTTTTATCTTTTTTCTTCCTGGTTTATTATACATATCTTTTTTAATTCTTTTTTCTTTTACATTGTCTTTTTGATGAACTGCAGCAAGAACGCAGTGTTAGTAAACCTGTTAGTTCTAGAAGATCTTCATCTAGTTCGAGGCCCTCAAAAACTTTGTTTGTCATTAATTTCGATCCATATAATACGAGGACAAGGGATTTGGAGAGGCACTTTGATCCATATGGTAAAATCATGAACATAAGGATAAGGAGGAACTTTGCTTTTATTCAATATGAGTTACAGGAGGATGCTACCAAAGCTTTGGAAGCCACAAACATGAGGTTAGGACATACTATTTCTTGAAATTGTGGCATTTCATGTTTTTATTTTTTGGTTTCACCTAATAAGGAAGTATAAACCCTGCTTATAAAACTTTGTTCCTTTGTTTTCTCTAGTACTCCTTCCGTGGCTAAATCATCTTCCCACTTTTTTTGTTGTTAATACGAAGGTAGTTTGAGCGATAATTTTAGGTTAAATTAATGATCCTAATGAAAATTTAAAACTTGTTATTTATTCACCTTTATAAATACTATCAATAACTAGTTTTTGAAGTTCATCATGATAATTAAGTTAACCTAAAATTATTGCTCAAAGTAACTTCTTATCCACAACAAAAATAGTAAGAAGATCATTTCTCGAAGGAGGGAGTATGTTTCAAGCAGAGCTCTGACTATTATTATTTATGTGTTCCATTTAAATGTGCAGCAAGCTGATGGATCGGGTTATTTCAGTGGAATATGCAATTAAAGATGATGATAGGAAAAGTGGATATGGTCCGGAAAGGGGTCGTGATAGGTCACCTCGCAGGAGGAGCGATGACAGGGGAGGAAGGTCTCCAAGTCCCTTGAGGAGGGAGAGGGGAAGTCCTGATTATGGCCGTGGTGGACGTGGCCGCAGCCCTAGTCCTGTACGAAGGGGGCGGGCCAGCCCTGATTATGGTCGTGGGGCCAGCCCAAGTCCAAATGGAAGGGAGAGAAATGTTGACCCTAGGGCGAGTCCTAATGGAAGGGTTAGGAAGTCTGCTTATGGGCGTGGGGCAAGTCCTAGTCCTCGTAGGGGGAGGCCTAGTCCTGACCATGCCCCCCGTGGGCCCAGCCCAAGGGAGAGGAGGATCAGTCCGGAGAATGGGCGTGGGCCCAGTCCAAGGGAGAGGATCAGTTCTGAGTATGAGAATGGGGCAAGCCCAAGCCCAAGCCCAAGCCCAAGCCCTCGTAGAGAGAGGCTTAGCCCAAGCCCTGACCCCAAGCCTGAACAGAGGGACAGTCCTGGTTACAGTGGAGGTGAAAGCCCACCTGAGAGGTACCGTAGGTATGTTTTGGTTTGTAAATTTGGAATCAATCTTTGCACCTATAGCTTGTATTTTCTGTGTCCCAAAACATAGTTTCATTTCTAAAATATCAACAAATACTCCCTCCGTCCTGGCACAAGTAGGACTAGAGGATTGGGCACAATAATTAAGGGAAGGTAGTGAATGTGTGGTAGAAAATTAAGAGAGAGAATGAGTGGGGTAAAGAGTAGTGTTGGTTGAATAAAATGAGTGGTGGAAAATGAAGAGAGTGAATGAGGTTAAATGGTGGGTTGGTTGAATATAAGTCTCAATTGTTCTGGGACGGCCTAAAAGGGAAAGAAGTCCTACTTGTGCTGGGACGGAGGAAGTATAGTGCAATTTCGACAAGGTATGAGCAAGTGAATAGCCGTCCATAAAAACGTAGACTTTTCACACTGGACAATTTTTTGAAGAGGGAAGTAGTAACTGATACTCCCTCCGTCCTAGAATGATAGTCCCCTTTGACTATTCAACCATTTTAGTGGTTTATTCCTCTTTACATAATTATCCTTGGTGGTGCTAAGCAATTGCATTTTAGCATCAAGGTTCCTCTGAAAACAAAAATGACGCAAGTGAAGTGGGGTATTATTTGTTGTGGATAGTTTAGGAAGTTAAAAGCGATATCTAACGTTCAATTTTAGAAATGAGGTTAACTTTTGAGACAAACAAAAATAGAATGAGGGACTATTATTCTGGGACAAGGGAGTATTTTTTATATTTTTCTTGGCAGAAGTTTTTCTATTTTTTAATGTCGATATTAATTTTGCAGTAGGTCACCTGTTGCACGGGAGAGATCTCGTTCTTGATCTCGTTCTTGAAAAGGCCTAGAAACTTGAATTGAAAGCCGTGATAAGTATGCAAGGATGGTGCATTAATTTTGCAGTAGGTCACCTGTTGCACGGGAGAGATCTCGTTCTTGAAAAGGCCTAGAAACTTGAATTGAAAGCCGTGATAAGTATGAAAGGATGGTGCTCAGTTTGAAGATCAACCACAGCAGTAGCAGCGGCTAGAGAAGTAAAAGCTTTAAACCCTTTTACTGTTTAATTTATAAATCTTAGTTCATGTTGTTTCAATCTCTATATGAATGTAACGGTTTCGTTTTTTGGATTGGACCTATTTTTTTTATTTTTTTTTTCTGCTGTAAAAGAGAGCTAGAGATTTGTAAAATGCATAATGTTGACGCCCTATACCCCGTCTCCTACTTATTTAGCTACCAGTCCTATAGATTTATGCAAAACATAAAACCCTATACCCCGTCTCCTACTTATTTAGCTACCAGTCCTATAGATTTATGCAAAACATGAAGACAAAAACTTGTGTGAGACGGTCTCACACGCGAGACGGGTCTCGGCAAGTCTATTTCCTCTCTCAATAAAACCCGTTTCAACTAAACCCGTCTCACGAGACCGCCTCACACGACTTCCTCAAACATGAAAGCATGTTTGAGAGCTTGTTTTTGTGCGCTGATGGGTGAAATCGAATTTTGTTTCAAGTTACTGTGGATTTTGAAAGCAGTGATGCTTTGGTATCCCGACACATTTTCCCCAAGAGGAAATGAATTTGGAACCTTTGCTCAAAGCAGTTATTTAGTTATCTGTTTGGATGTTCAGTTAAGTTTTCATGTTAGGAACCCTTGTTTAAAGCAGTTCTGTGGTTATCTGTTTGGATGTTAAGATAAGTTTTATGTTTCAAATATTGATCATTATTCATTCGAAATCTATACTCCCTTTGTCCCAGCTCACTTGAGACTTTTTGACCAAAACTGGTCAACTTAAGGTCGGTTTGACCAACACTTTATAGAAATATTTATGATCCGAATAAAAATAAAAAAAATGTAAAATGATCACCATTAAAAATCCTCTCAATAACAATTTTTGAATTTTTTTTTGGAACATAAATATTTGTATAAAGTGTTGGTCAAACCGACCTTAAGTTGACCAATTTTGGTTAAAAGGTCTCAAGTGAGCTGGGACGGAGGGAGTATATATTAAAAGCCGACGCAGAGGTATACGAATTTGCCGTGTGAGCAGTTTAGGCTAAAGAATGCTTTTGGTGAAGCCATGTCATCACCATTCTTATTGATAAGTTTATTGATAAGTGACTCTTGATATTTTTATTATTAATTATTAGCTAATAATATTAGTTAATAATACTCACTCTGTCCCTAAATGAGTGTCAATTTTCAAGAAATCTTTGTCCCTAAATGAGTGTCTTTTTTTAACATAATTTTCTCCCTAAACGTTTTTTTTTCGACGGTTTCTTTATATGTGCAAAACTAAAGGTTTGGAAAGGAGATTACAAGATTATATATGAATCGTTGTTACCAAATTGTTCAAAAAGTTGAGATTTTCAGTGTCCCTTAAAATGAAATTTGGACACTCATTTAGGGACAGAGGTAGTAATAGTTAGGAAAAACTGCAAATATAGTACTTAAACTATTGGAGTTATTTTAGATTTGGTACTTGGACTCTTATTTTTTGCACCCGTCATACCCAAACTCTAATTTTTACTGTATCCCTCATACCTACCACTAACGACATCCATTTTTTGTCAGTTAAGTCATCATGTGACCATACACGTGATCAATTTTGCAGGGGTAAAATAGGAAGACAATTTAACACTCTCTCTCTCTCTCTCTCTCTCTCTCAGACACAGTTTTCAGTGTCTCTGTCAATGCTCCACCAACGCCTCCATCAAATTTAACACGCTTCCTTCAAAGATCCTCCCAAAATTAACAACCACCCGTCACACAGATCTAACTCTCGCTTCACCAGATCTAACGCCATCCGTCATCCCCCCGTCCACCGCCATCCATGGAGGAGGCGCTGGAAATGGCGCGTTCCAAGGACACTAAGGAACGAATGGCTGGCGTCGAGCGCCTCCATCAACTTCTAGAAGCTTCCAGGAAGAGCTTATCGTCTTCCGAAGTCACTTCGCTCGTCGATTGTTGCTTGGATCTCTTGAAGGACAATAATTTTAGGGTTTCTCAAGGCGGTTTACAAGCGCTTGACTCCGCCGCGGTTATGTCCGGTGAGAACTTGAAGCTTCATTTCAATGCGCTTGTTCCGGCCACTGTGGAGCACCTTGGCGATGGAAAATCTCAAATCGAAATCCCCTGATCTTGGCTTTCCTCCATGGATTCCGGCGACCTTTTTCCCCTATTTTTTTCTTCTCATAAATTTTTCTCCTTTCAGCCCCAGATTGTGTGTGTGTGTATTTGTGTTTTGTCGAATTCGATTTTTTGGGTTGTTGGTGGTGGTAGTGGTGTTAGTGACTTGGTGTTTTGTCGAAATCCCCTGATCTTGGCTTTCCTCCATGGATTCCGACGAATTCTATGGATTCTGGCGACTTTTTTCCCCCTATTTTTTTCTTCCTATTTTACCCCTGCAAAATTGATCACGTGTATGGTCACATGATGACTTAACTGAGAAAAATGGATGTCGTTAGTGGTAGGTATGAGAGATACAATAAAAATTATAGTTTGGGTATGACGGGTGCAAAAAATGAGAGTCCAGGTACCAAATCCAAAATAACCCCATTGGTTCAGGTACTATATTTGCAGTTTTTCCTAATAGTTATTATATAAGTTAACTATTACTATTAATAATATTAGTAAACTACTCCCTCCGTCCCAAAATGATCTTCATATTTTTGACTATTCAAACTTTTTAAGGATAGGAACACTTGCTTTACTAACCATATTGTATTTATGAACATTTAAGCCTAAATTGTAGAAATGAGAAGAACTTTTTGGGACAATGAAAAATGGCAAGTGAGAAGATCATTTTGGGACGGAGGGAGTATAATAGTTATTGTATAAGTTAATTATTACTATTAATATTAATAGTATTAGTTAACTATAATAGTTATTGTATAAGTTAACTATTACTATTAATAGTATTAGTTAACTATAATAGCTATTGTATATGTTAATTATTACTATTAATAGTATTAGTTAACTATAATAGTTAATATGGAGTAAGTTAACTATTATTATAATATTAGTTAACTATAATAGTTACTATATAAGTTAACTATTACTATAATATTAGTTAACTATAATAGTTATATAAGTTACTTATTACTATTAATATTAATAGTATTAGTTAACGTTAATAGTTACTCCCTCCGTCCCGGAGTAAGAGTCCTACTTCTCATTTGCATGCTTATTAATAAATATTGGAAGTGATGTAAATATTGTGATTGTAAAAGTAAAGTAGGAGAGAGAATGAGTGGGAGAGAATAGTGAATTGATTGGTGTTGTGAGTATAAAAGTAAAAATAGGAGAGAGAATGAGTGGGGTGAATAGTAAAGATTCTTTGCCATTTTAGGAATATGACTCTTACTCTGGGACGTACCAAAATGGAAAGTAGGACTCTTACTTTGAAACGGAGGGAGTACTATATAAGTTAACTATTACTATTAATAGTATTAGTTAACAATAATAGTTACTATATATGTTAACTTTTACTATTGAAAATAATAGTTTACTGTTTATATATTAACTTTTACTATTAAAAGTATTAGTTAATTATAATAGTTATTATATAAGTTAATAATTTTTTTTTTTAAATTAACTATTACTATTAATAATATTAATAAATCATAATAGTTACTCTCTTCATTCCAAATTGAACGTCCTGTTTATACTAAAATGAATGATTTTTTGAAATTTTACATTCAAATAATTTTGTACCTAAGATATTTTTTTCATATATCATTATATGCATTCATTTAAGTGCAACGGTTATTAAAATATGAAGAGTCTCAATAAAATTTAATATATTAAAAATAGTTATGATAAAGTGATTTTAACTTCTCCGGTTTAAGAAATGAAAAGTCATAATTTGAAATGTAAGGTCACAAAAAATAAAATTTTGATTTGTTACTTAAAACAAATGAAAAATATTCAAACAATTTATTTTGTTTAACTAATAAATTAAAAAGTTTATGTTGATGCAACTCTAATCTTGCAAATAAAAGAAAAGTCACAAAAAACATTAATCTTGATTTTAAATCCAAAGTTAGAAAATGATTTACTCTTTAATTTATCCCCCCGAAATGAAAAGAAAATTACAATGTAAATGATTATTTACATGTCTTCTTTTTTAATTGTATTTTTGAGATACTTAAAAATTATATTTCTTTAATTTTAATAAAATATACTCCATTTGACTAACTAAATAAACGACAAATTGTAAACAAATTTTCGTGCGTAGCACATGGTTTTTCCTAGTTACAAAAAAGGATCATCTTTATGGGATGGATGAAGTAATAAGTAGGGAGTGTGACAAAAAGTTTGTTATTTGTTTCAATTACTGCTCATAGTACATTCCGATAGTATTGTGAAAGCATCGTTTAGAACAACAGAGCATTCTTCTTACTCGTACCGCCTTTTCGTTACACTCGATTCATGTTCATGCTAATCGATGTATAGTGCGATCTAGCTCATACGAGCCTCAAACTTGTACACTCCATACGAGGTAGTTGAGCTTAGTAGAGCTCTTAGCATGTTGCATCCAAAAGCGTGTAATGATTCGATCCTGAAGATCCGGTCCGCCACATAAACGCTTCAAAAAATTCATAAATGTCATTAGTGTCCAGTAGCAATAGTTGAGAATTTATTTATTACAAAAAAAGTCCTCATCTTTCCTATGTGAAAGGAGGGATATACATCAAAGAGTCTAGATTGATGATGGAATTGAGATCTTGATCACCTATGTTTAGCGGTTATTCTCAAGTGTAAGCCTAAATACCATCAATTTTAATCAATTATACTACCTCCGTTCTAAAATGATCTTTCACATTTTTTTCAACATCAGTACAAAGTAACTTTGAGCAATAATTTTAAGTTGATTTAATTATTCAAATGAAATTTTAAAACTTGTTATTGATAGTGTTTGTTATTGATAGTGTTATTGATGATGTATTTATAAAAAAGTTTTAAATTTTCATCAGTATAATTAAACCAACTTAAAATTATTGCTTAAAGTTCATTCGTATTAATGGTGAAAAAAATGTGAAGATCATTTTGGGACGTTGGGAATATTTGATAATCGTCGACATACTACTACTCATAAATGTTTATGTTGTCAAAAGATGTTCTTAAAAGTTTGAGTTATGAAGGTCCCATTTTATGTATAGAAAAGGGGCAAATTACAATTTGGTAACCTGAGTTTTACACACAGTTGCAATACCCTAGTTATGTTTTGTTTTGTGCCAATTCAGTTCCTAAGTTTGATCTACCAAAATTACCCCTGAAAAAGTCACGAGCCTAGCATATAGATTTGATTTCGTCAAAAATTTAACGATTTGTTACTTTTTTTTTTACACCTAATAGCAACAAAATGACTAACTTAAGAATTGGATTGGCACAAAACAAAACATAGAAAATTTAATATCTTGTGCCAATACCCTAGTGTGTAAAATTCAGATTACCAAATTGCAATTTGCCCATAGAAAAAACGTAACCTCAAAATGAAGTGTTGCAGCCTTGCAGGTACTCGACCATTATTATTGCTCTATAGCCGTCGATTGCGATGGTCATATACCCCTTCCCAGACTCGGCTGTCGAGATCAAAAGCCCAATATCTTGGGTTTCAATTTTGAGAAAATTTTGGGGGAAAGTTATAAAAAGTTATGTTTTTATAGGGGTGAAAGTTTAGGGTTTAAGGTTTAGGGTTTAGAATTTAGGGTTAGGGTTTAAAGTTTAAGGGTTAAAAAGTGGATTTTTTATAACTTATGAAGGAACTAGTTTCTCCCAAAACCAACTCTTCACTTTTTAGTTAGACCATCCACAATGGTTAAATACCTCATTTCCATTCAACACCCACTTTATTACTCCACCTCATCTTCTCTCTCCATCCACCTACTCATTCAACAACCCATCAACTTTTACACATTCCAATGGCTTATTTAATACTTTCCATTCAACACCCTCTCAACTCATCATCCTACCACACCACTTTTATTTTATTTTATATCTTTTATTTTTATGATTAGTAAAATAATAATAATAATAATAATAATAATAATAATAATAATAATTAATAATAATTAATAATAATAATATTTTCGGGATAATAATAATAATAATAATTTATAATTAAAAAAATCACACTTAATTAATGTTTTTTAATTGTAATTAAATAAATACGAGAAATAACGATAATTATTACTAAACAAAAAAGAAAAGTTACAATAAGCTTAACTCGCGATACAAGTAATGAAAGAAAAAAAAGCAAACGATACAATAGACTCGACCCACAATGAAATAAAACTATTAAATTATCAATTTCCGAACTTAGCCCATATGTGCTTGACTAGATCCTTCTGCAATTGTTTATGAGCTCTTGTATCACGCAATTCCGCTCTAGTACGTACATGATCTTCACATGCAGGTAATACCTCAGTCGAGAATGGTTGCTGATTACCAGATCCGCTTGCCTCGGATTGATCATTAAAGTCAAGCCAATTCTGAGTATATGTATCCTGTTCATCCTCAACAATCATATTATGTAATATGATACATGACCTCATGATCAGAGCCAAGTCCTTCATCTGCCACATTCGACATGGTTCTCGGATGATTTTGAATCGAGCTTGGAGCACTCCAAATGCACGTTCTATATCCTTCCGACAGCCTTCCTGAAATTTCGCAAATAGCTTGTCTTCTTCGCTTTGAGGAAGTTTAACCAATTTGACGAAAGTCGGATAATTAGGGTAGATACCGTCAGCAAGATAATACGTCATATCATATGGATATTGATTCACAAAGAAATTGACTTGTGGAGTATTTCCTTGTTCAAGACGATCGAACACTGACGATCGGTCCAGAACATTTATATCGTTCAATGTTCCTGGACATCCGAAAAAGGCATGCCAAATCCATAAATCTTGAGTGGCAACTGCTTCAAGGATAACCGTGGTGGTTCCCTTATCACCTCTAGTAAATTGACCTTCCCAACCAGTGGGACAATTTTTCCATTCCCAGTGCATGCAATCAATGCTCCCGATCATCCCTGGGAACCCCCGCTGCTCATTAACGTCAAGTATTCTTTGCAAGTCAGCTTCGTTTGGGGCTCTCAAGTACTCTTGCTCATACAACTGAATGACCCCAGTGCAAAATCTACGTAACGTTTCCAATGCTGTACTTCCTCCAATTTTTATGTATTCATCAATTTGATCGGCGGACATACATATGCTAATATTCGCATTGCTGTGGTACATTTTGCTTCTGGAGATAGCCCTTCTTTGCCGGCAGCATCAAATCTTTGTGTGAAGTATTCATCATGGTTTGATAGGTCCGCGACAATGCGAAGGAATACATGTTTCTCCATCCGATATCGTAGGCGAAAAAAATCTTTGTACCTAGCATTTTCGGAAAAGTAGTCTTCGACCAGACTCTTATTGTGCAAAGCGTGATATCTTTTGGAATATTTTCGGGTTTTTTTCTGTGTTTCGGGTTGAAAAAACCGGTTGACAATAAATCTATCCTCAATTTCATATTGCCTTTTGTAGGCTTCGATATCAAAAAATGGAAATTCAGATGGATCCATTGATGTTGGAAGAAGAAAAAGAGAGATTGATGTAGGAAGAAAGAAAGGAGAGCGTATTTGGTGTAGGAAGAAGGAAGGAAGAGAGTATTATTTATAGAGAAATTGAGTGGTTGAAATTGATGGATTCAAAAAAAAAAAAATTGAGATAATTAAAGGATAAGGATTCGGTTGCGTGGTTGAAATTGACGGATTTGAAATAGAATTAAATCGAGTTAATTAAAGGATAATGATTCGGTTGAGTGGTTGAAATTGACGGATTCCAAAGCTAGAATTAAATAGATTTAATTAAAAGATAAGGCGAGTACATTATTGCAGGTAACTGACATAAAATAAAAAAAAATCATTAAAGTAGTACATCATTACATAAAACTGACATAAAATTAAAAAAACAAACATTAAAGCAGAAAATTAATTGCCAAACAGCTCGGCAGTCAACTGGTCAAAAAGCATTTGCTCATGCTCATCGAGATGGCCCTTCTCTTTTAACTTCATCCATATTTTTCTATTTTTTGCCCGAGTCTTCTCGAGTGAAGCATTAACTATGAGCTCTTGTTGTATGACTAATTTTTCCATTTTTTCCAAATCTTTCTCTCTGAATTTTTTATATTCTTCCCACTCTTCTTTTACCGGTGTCAAGCCTACTCCCTTATCTTTTTTTCCTCTTCTCTTATTTTCCTCTTCTCTTAGCTGCCTCCCTACCCATAGGACGAGGAATTGATCAAATCGAGTTTGAATCAACTACATCATCTGTACGTGCTCTCTTGGATCCAGATCCCGTATTTCCTCCTATTTGACTTGCATAACATGGTTCATCTCGAACAGCCTTCCACTCTTCCATCAAAGTAAAAGTGGTATTGTTATCACTTTTATATAGTTCATGGGCTTTTGCCAAAACATCATTTTCTGACCACCCGCTTTGTTTCATACGCTTAGCTTTATCAACAACACCTACCCATTTACCTAATATTTTGTTTATATAATTATGTCGATTTCTGCATGCAATCAAATCACGGGGAGGGTCAAATTGACAATGCTCGTTACAGTATTGCGCAATCTTACCCCAATACGCCTCCATTTTCTGATTTCTTCCAATAACACTGTCCGTGGAAAATTTAATCCACCCACTAAGTAGCACTAAATTTTCTTCCGTTGTCCATTTAGCGCTTCTTTTTTTGGCAGTGCCTGAAACCTCTTCAGTTGGAGTAGCATCGTTAGCACCGGCATACATACCCAGAGACACTTGTGTTGAATATAGTGGAAATTCTGATGATTCAGTTCCACAAACATTTTCATTTCTTGGCATATAGGGATTATAAGGTGGGGGGGGGGGGTGGTTGCATTGGCATTGGATATGGAGGAGGCCAATTTGGCACTGCCGAAGCCATGAAATTTGGTGGATAAGAATTTTTTTGTATATTTTGAGGAAATGGTTGGCTGGAAGATTGATTTGGTATATTTGGAGGACTTGGTTGGTTGGAAGACTGACCATCAAATTGATAAATCGAAGGATTGTTGTAGGGAAAAGGATAATTACTTGAATTTTGGGGGTTGAAATGGTTAATATGATCCATATCACAAAAGAGGGGATATTTTTTTTTCTGTCGAAATCTAATAAAATTCACACCTACTTATAGAGAAAAAAAAATGCTGAATTTTGGTATATATATATATATATATATATATATATATATATATATATTAAAGATATTGCAGATTAAAAAAAACGGGTGAAAAAATATAAGGCAACCAATCAGACACAGACAAGTGGCGAAATGGGATTGTATCTTGTTGGATAAAGCCGCCGATTGCACTCCTCACGCCCCTTGTCCGCGCGTGCGCTTCACGCGCTATGTCGGCGCCAATTATGGCCTGACGCGTGTCTTGCTGGCGGGCCCCACTTCTGCGCCAACACCCGTTGAACATGGCCAATACCCCCACCTTTTCAATACCTTCTTCAATAACCCATTGGAGGCCCATCACCTATTGAACCACAGCCAATACCTCAGTAAACAGACCATTGTGAATGGTCTTACTCCTTCGGTCTCATGTTTTGTTTTGTTTTGTTTTTGTTTTTTTTTCTTGCCATTTTTTGACTTTTAATAGTCAATACTAGTGAACTTTAACTAAATATTAAAATCAATCTAATCAACTTATTTTTTTTTTCCGAAAGAATCTAATCATCCTAATTAAAATTTAATAAGTGTTATGAATAAATAACTAAGTGTTTTAACAATAACAATTTTTATAAGTTTGTTCCAATGATTAGATTGATATTAGCAATTGGTCAAAGTTTACTTATGTTGACCAATAAAAATAGAAAGTGGCCAAAATAAATGAGACATAGGGAGTATAAAATTTCTACCCTTGTACTTCCTACCTCCCACTTCACTTTATATCAATTTTCATTTTTGTCTATCTCATTTCACTTGATATTATTTAAAATGGAAAGTTTTTATACTCACAACACCAATCAAATTACTATTATATCCACCCATTCTCTCTCATACTTTAGTTTTCTTACTCACAACACTTCATTTCACTTATTCTCTGTTTTTTCCCTTTATTATTGTGCCTCCAAGTTTGTATCAAGTGAGGTGTTATGAGTTGGTTCCATTTTTATTTATAAAATTTCAACTCTTGTACTCCCTCCATCCCATCTGAAATTGTAAAATGTTGAAAAAAATTGTCAACTTAATTTCGTTTTACCAAGAAATTATAAAAATTTATAGTCTTAATGAAAATTTAAAAATTGTTATTGATTCACCATTAAGAGTAGTATCAAATACAAATTTTCAAATTTTTATTAGAATTATCATATTTTCACATATCCTTTGTCAAAATATAAACAATTTTAGTTAACAATTTGCAATTTCAAATATGACGCAGAGAATATAGTTTAATCTGAGCTGTTATTTGTAGGGTTGCTGCTTCTTAGAATTAGAGATGGAGAAAGAAGTAGAGAGAGGCCCAAGTGTGAGCATGGACTGGACTGAGCCGACAATATATTATATTCGAGGTTCCACCTTAAACCAATTAGTGCTAAGAGAGTGGCTCTTCAAGTCTATATATACCGGTACATGTTTCTCTCTTTAATAGATGTCTGTTAATTGTCTAACACGCCCCCTCACGTGTAGTCGGGCTTTGCCAAGCTATTGGGCCTGCATTGTTGCAAAGCTGTTGGGTCTGCACCTGTAATGGACATTGTAGAAGAGATGACAAAGGACCCTGATGTAGGAGACCAGAGGGGCAGATCCGCCCGGACCAGACCAGCTGACCAGGCGCCCGCCCGCTGTACACCGAGAGCCCGCTTACTTGGGGTTGTCTTTGGCGAGTAGTTTCTGGACAAAGAGAGCGCCCGCCTGGGTCCCACCAGGCGCCCTCCTGGATGTCGGCCAGGATTTTCCCAGTTTCGTTTTAATGTTTTTGTGCAGATAATTAGGGTATTTTGGGTATTTGTGGAATATTGATAGTAGGGTTTTGTTAGGAGTATAGTAGGGTTTTGTTAGTAGTATAAATACTTTAGTTTCATTGTGTTAGGGAACAACTTTTATTGATGAATTGAATTTTATTCAAGGAGAATTTATTCTCTTTTCTGGTGGATTCCAGGTTTTCTCTGGTGGATTCCAGGGTTTATTGTGTTTGAGGGTTCATCGCTTGTGAACTCTTGTGTTTAGTGCGCTAATCACGGATACTATCGCTTCCGTGCTGCGTCGGACCCTTGTAGAAACAGCGGAAGCGATCAGGTCACCATAGATCGGTGACTCTGATAAAACCAATTGGTGCTAAAGGGAAGAGCTCAGCAAGTTTATATACTGGTCCACCTTTCTCTTTTTAATAGATGTGAGATAATTGTCTAATAAATTAGTGCTAAGGGGAGTAGCTTCTAAATTATATATACCGGTCCATCTTTCTCTTTTTAATAGATGTGAGATAATTGTCTAACAAATTAGTGTTAAGGGGAGTAACTCATCTAAAATCTATATATCAGTCCATGTTTCCCTCTTTAATAAATGTAAAATATCATAGCCCCCGGGGCATAGCTGAGTTGGTGAAGATCGAACCCTGGCACGAGCAACCGTAATGCCTTGGAGAGAGCTCCCTTTGGGCCAGGAGTATAAGGGGCGTTGCTACCCTGACCATCTCAGGCACATCCCGCGATTTACCTCCGCCAGTCAATGACGAGCAACCGTAAGTCAGACGAAGCTCGGAAACTGGGTAACAAAAAAAAAAGAGGTGGTCTCCCATGAGAACAAGGGGATCCGTCTCATGCATGAGACGGGTCGCCCCATGACCCATGGGCCGAACCCGCCACGTGGCAACCCACCATTGGCCGATTTTTTTTTTTTTTTTTTTTTGAGTTTTTATATTTGTTTTTCGGCTTTTCAGTGGTTTAGCAAAAAATAATAGTTACCATCTCTTAAAGTAACATTGTTCATAAGTAAACGTAATACTTGTTTTAAAAAACAAAAGCTCGTTTTTACCCATTTGAAAAGTAATAACTTATGTATATGAATGTAATAGTAAGTTTATACAAGTAAATGTAACACTTTGATTGACGAAATTGTAACAGATTTCTATAGATAATGTAATACTTTTACATGTATCATGATAAATTTGACCCCATTATAACTTATTGTTTGAAAACAAATAGATATCTATACATATGTATTACAATTATTTACAAATACTATTACATATAAATAACACGTTTGTTACATTTTAGTTATAATAAGTATTACTTTTGGCAAACGAAGAAAACATAGGAATAACACTATTACTTTAAGAGATGGTAACTATTACTTTTCACAAACCGAAAAAAAACCAAAAATAAAAATATAAAAATTTAAAAAAAAAAAAAATTTTTTTTTTTTTGGGGCCAATGAGGGGCTGCCACGTGGCAGGGTCCCCCATGGGTCCTGGAGCAGGGTTGTGGGTCGGGTAATGGGTCAAAAAAATGACCCGTCTCACCCATGAGACGGGTTGGAGTGTTCTCACACAAGTTTTTGTCAAAAAAAAAATATCATGTCCCTTTGCTCTATGTCAAACAATCAACCGGTTTGTACCGCGCAAGGTCCGAGACAAATTTTAGTAGGACAATCCAATTAGCTGTAGGTAGATAGGATCTCTTCTCTAGGGCTTGACACTTGGCATATTCCCTATTCCATTGGGCTGCTAGCCGACTAATTTATACGAATCTTTTTTTTTTTTTTTTACCATTTATAGCCCCTCCATCCCCGCAAACAAATACCCCTGCAACTAAATGCCAATATAGGTTTTGGATGTTTGTTGTAAACAAGACAACATAAACGGTAAAATCAAACAATTGGCATTGTTGATGAGGACAAGTCAAAGACAAATTACGACAAGGGATTAGTTAAGAATATCAGTAATGCGGCGATTAATTTAGTACTCCCTCTCAATCCATAAATTAATATCGTGTCAAGCTTTCGTAAAAATAAATATGCGTTAATTATTTGTACATTTTTTATCGAGTTATTCTTATGAAAAACTTGTTTTAAATTAAGAGATGTGTAAAACATGTTTTGCATTAAGAAATTATATTTTAAATTTAAATATGAAAACAAGTTTTATACTAAAACCAGTTTAAAACAAGTTTTTCTCGAGATTTTCACTTTTTTATCATGACAAAATATTATTTTTCTTATTTAAACTGAATAGTTATTTTTGAATAAACAAAAATGAAAACGTAACACTTATATTTTTGAGAGACGGAGGGATTAGTCCTTGTAAACATCCTCTATACTCCTTCCGTCCCATTCGAATTAGGACAAATTTCCATTTTGGGTGTCCCATTCGAATTAGGATAACCAAAAAATGGAAGTGTTTTATTTTAATGGGACCCACATTCATACTCACAACAACTTTCCGCTCATTATTCTCTACCCCACTTTCTCTTTCCTACTTCACTTTTCATACTCACAACACCTACTCCACTAACACTTTTTCCTTAATCCCCGTGCCCAACCTAAAAATCCTAATTCGGGTGGGAAGGAGGGAGTACATTTGTGGGACACGACACCGCAAACAATTTTTTTTTTTTTTTCGAAAGTAGACCACGGACAATCTTAATCATTGTGTGATTTGGTCGTTGATTGTTTGATTCGAGGTTATGAAATCTGTTGTTGTTCTTGTTTAAATAGCTATGGATTAGAGCCTATAGGATTATACTATTACTCACTTAAGCTTATCGACTAATATGGACTCACTTACATAATCTTGTTTCAATTTGTGATAAACTAGAGAAAAGATTGCGGATGATCGTGTTTGACAATCGGCCTAGGCAGCTTGTTGGTTGGCCGATACATATTTTTTTAAAAATCACCTCATACTCACACTTATCTGAAGCTCCGTTTGTTTGGGGAAACATTTTTCGGAAAATGTTATCCCCATTTTTTGGTGCTAGTTAAGTACTGAAAAATATGGAAAATATTTTTCGGAAAATAACTTTCTCACTTTTCGAAGTAAAATGACTTACGAATTTCTCCTCCATAAGTCATTTTCTGAAAAATGTTATATCCATCATTCACACACCCAACTCCCATACAACTCCACGCTACCCACTCCATCTCCACCTCCAACACCACCATCTCCATCCATCCCATCCCCATCCCCATCCCGATCCCGATCCTCACCCCCACCCTCCAACCATACCTTCCACTCTGTTGGGAATATGCCTTCGAATCAATGGCATTGGGTTAAGGATATGTCCGCGATAAGTTGAATAATTCCTGGGATTTGAATTGGCAAAAGAAAATCCTGTTGGCACAAGGATTAAGGTTTATTGGTTTAATTAGGTTTCTAATTAGTACAAGGAATTGTTCAAGAATTAAGAAATTCGTTTCCTAATAAAAATAGAATTACTTTGCACACAAGAAATATGATTCCAAATACTTTGTACACAAGAAATATGATTCATTCTCCTTTAGGGGTTTAGGTATTTATGGCCATAAATACTACCCTCTCCCCTAGTATATTTTTAATCGGTTATCTTTGAGAGATAAAAGTAGAGATCTAAGATCTAGATTTAGGTTGACGAAATTATTAGACTTAATAATTCATGCAACTAGATTACTGACAATAGTCTATTGTAATTGCCGTTGAAAGTAATATATTCTCATTCTGCCCGTGGACGTAGCCAAGTTGGTGAACCATGCAAATTCTTGTGTTCGTGTTTGATTATTTCTCTTACCATCGTTCTTATTTATTGCTTTGTCAAGTGGGATCAGAGCCTAGTCGGTTGAGAGATCTATGGATTCTGGTGCAAAGAAGAAAATGGGTCAATGATCTGAATCATCGATCGACAAGATTAATGGGAGGAATAGTATTTTATTCTTTGAAAGATCAAGATGAAGGCCTGCAGTTCGCGTGCAGAGTCTGTGCAAAAATTCTTGGTGTCTAGGTTTGACACATCGAGACAGAAGTCTTGTTGAAGAAACAAGGCTTATTGGCACCCTCGTGGCGAGTAGATCTAGTACAGACAGTGAGTTAGCAGGAATAGTTGCGGAAGTCAGTAAGGGTTCTAGCAAAAAGAAGAATTCTAAAAAATCTTCTGGCAAGAGGGGATCGAGACCTAATAAACTTTGAAATTTCTATGAGGAGGGGAAGGGAAGCGAGAAAGTGATGTATTCTCTGGAGGAGAAGGCACATTCACAAATCATCTTAGGTCTTGATGATGATGTTCTCGTGGAGGTTGCCATGGGTTATAGCGACAATGGTGGTGATTTTGCTCTAATAGTGGAAGGAGACTCACGGGGCGAATATGAGTGGCATCTAGATCTAAAGGTAGAGCAAAGGGAGATGGTTGAGAAACAAGTGGAGTCAGTTTTCTCGAAGGGGAGTTGATGGGCAGACGATCCTGAGTTTCAAGTTGACTATTCGTTGAAAGACTTTATACAATTCATCTCGGCGGGAAATGTTTAGTGCCGACTGAACTTTCCAAGCACGAAAAACTGTTAGTTGCCCGAAAGGGGCAGTACTCTAGACATGAAGTCTAGAGGAACAAACAATGCTCGGCGTAGCATACCAGCCGGATGTTTGGGAGAGCAAGGTTGTCCGTCGTGACAAAGGGTGCTTGAGGTAAAGCACAAAGTTGCATTCTACTCGCCTTTGACATGAGTGGGTTCGAAGCTCATTATGTATTGGGATTGAAAAGAAAAGTTTCGTCTGTTCCGAGGGCCCGGAAGTAGATACACAAAGTTCAGTCAGAAAAGGGGGTACTTCAATTCTAGAGGTGTACAGTTCCAAGTGTTAAGTAAAACACTATGTTAATGGTCTAGTAGGATTTCTGAGACATCAATGCTAGTTTTTTGGCTCTCATTGGCGTTATGGAGTGGTCAAAGAAACAACATAAGTAAGAGCACATGTTAGTAGAGTTTTGTAGCAGTTTGTGCAGACATCGCTAGTCGTGCAGTTCATGTGTAATTTCCGTTTGTGCAGATGCTTATGGGGAAGAAATCCAAATGAGTAATGCGGGATTCGGTATACATTGACGAAGAGGCTTGTTTGTTCGTTCAAGGATACTTGATGAAGTACATTGAAGTCCAAGACAAGATCGTCACTCTTCATTTGGTTAGTCTTCAAATAGGGTGATCGTGGATTTTGTATTTCGGATATGGTAGTTAACGTTGTGATGGAGGTTCTAGGGGATCTAGAAATCATTTCACAAGTTGAGCCAAAAATTTGTTTGCTAGTCCAAGTAAACGTGGGTGTTTTTGGGTGAACAAAATTTGTATCTTGACAAAGATAAGGCGGAGGTGGAGAGATGTTAGATGTGTTTTCACCCATACAAATCACATACTTCTATGACTTATTAGATTCTCAACCATGAGTGTTTTGATTGTTTTTGTAGTTTTTATAAGTATAGGGAAGGAGCGAAAGAATGTACGGATTCATGTACGTTAAAGCGCGAAAGGAGAGGATAAATAACGGACCATAACATAAATATAAAGAGATGTGACCAATTAGGAATCAATTCCATTAAATATTAATTGAAAATAGCTTTCCAACGATAGTTTACACGTCCAAATCGGAGTTCGTATGAAGAAGTTATGGCCTCCGGAAGTTTGCGTGATAAAAGTACAATATCAGATCACAACCAGGCGCCCGCCTGCTCCAAAACAGGCGCCCACCTGCTATTTGGGCAGAAAATACAGTAGCTAAAAATCCAAGTATGCACCTACCTACTATAGGGTAAGTGCCCACTTTCCTAGGGACCTGAGGGGAATTTTCCAGGGACCTCTGAGCAATTTTCAAAATATTGTGGGCTTTTTTGTAATTTCCAAAATTCTAGGGACTTCTCTGGAATATTTGGAGGACCTTTGGGAAGTTTTCGGAAGGCTTTTCTAGAAACTCAGAAATCCTAGGGGCTCCTGGGGAAATTCTGGCCAGCAACTTTATTTTCTCCTTTTTCAACAAGGAATCTTAGGGTTTTTCATAATTTTACACCTCCTTAGCCCTAGTATAAATATAACACTCCAACCACTTTATTTATACAAACCCTTACTTTTATTCAAGATTCAAGGTTGTAATCAAGGATTCATCAATTCAATCCAGGTTTTAGTTAATTTATTCTTTGTTCTTGATTTTATGAGTAGTTAAGTTCTTAGATTCATGGATTGGTAGCAACAAATATTTAATCTCTATGCTATTAATTTAATTCTTCCATTCAATATTGATGTCTTAAATTTACCCTTGCAAGTGCACAAGTTACCGGTGTAGTATATGCAAAGCAGGGTGTCTAACCACAAAAGACTATATTGGAGAAATAACAATTTAAAACAGTAAAATAAATAGATTTGATTTTGAGACTTATTAACTAATAAAACAATTAAATAAAAGAGCAATTGAAACAAATATAAATATGAGAGAAAACCTACAGATTGGGTTCACAAGTATCTTCCCTATGATCAAATTCCCTAATTATGTTAATTATTGTTGGGTGTTCATCACTAATGTAACAATCCGCTCCGTAAAGTTAAGATCATAATTTCTTTTGTTGTTATGTTTTCCGTAAAGTCTACACAACAACGCACAAAGAATCCCTTAAGAACACAAGAATATATGAACTTGAATCCTAAATCGGGCGCAAGCCACTCAATAAGATTCAATTACCAAAAGGATGGCTTATATGCAATTAACCCACTAACATGCAATTAATCACATCCACTAAACATCAATCATGCACAATATTTCGAACTATTGAACATAAAAGAATGAAGGAAAATAAAACCACCTTTGATAAACCCAACAATGAATTAATCTAATAAAAATTAAACACAATTAATCATAGAGTTGATACTTGTTACCTTCAATCTGTAGAATAGAAAATTAGTTCATCATTAATTGATGAACCCTAATATTTGATGAAGAAGAAAACTAGGGAGAAAAATAATAATAAGTCTTGCCTCCCAATAATATTTGCTAACCCTAAAACTCAATAAAAGTATCCTTTTTATACTAGGAAATAAGAAAAGAATAATAAAATAGAATCCTGCATCTAAAAGAAACGTGAGTTGCTAGTCCTGTTATGCGTGGCTTATTTTTCTGATTTTCCGAAATTCCCATAAAGTCCCTAGAGTTTTAATAAATTCTTGTTTTGCCCTCCAACTTTTAATAATTCCAAAAAAGTCCTGAACTTTTGAATAACTACAGACTAGTCCCTGGACCTTCAGATTCTGCATAGTTGCCCTCAACTTCTAGTAATTCCTCTTTAGTCCCTGGAGATCCAAATTGCGCCATATATCATCTAATTTATGCACTTTCCACCTGTTTTACCTGTTTTCTAAATAAACACTAAAACACATATTAAACACACAAATACTCAAGGATTTCACTCAGAATAAGTCTAGAAAGTACTGAATAGATGAGTATAAAACTCATCCATCAAATACCCCCAAACTTAAACTTTGCTATCCTCGAGCAAACAACAAAGCAATACTAAAGATAAGATAAAACTAAACAAAACATAAATAAATACTACCATACTAAAACACGAAAATAAAGAAAACTACTACAATATTTTTGGTCTCTCCCGTAGTGAATATGAAAAACATACTACCCAACGTTTCAACTCGATTTAGGAACAAAACCATGCAAATGACTATATACTTGGAATAAATAAAATATTTCTCTTAGGCAAAATGATCAAGCTACAAATCTCTTGTGCATATAGAATATGGATACCATTTCTTCGCCTATCAAGATATGAATAACTTTATAAAGCATAGTACCCACACATTCTCTAGCTCAAATGGTATTAAAGCAAGACATAAGAAAATTTCGACACATGATTCTCCTTTAATGAGCTCCCACACAACTCAACACTTGATTCCCCTTCATATTTATTTATTTATTTATTTATAGATATATATATATGCATATGTTTATGGCCTTTTAGGTATTCGTAGGTACAAGAATATTTATTTACTCTTGGAATGGGGATTGGCACCAAGGATTTGGGAATTATGGTATTACCACATATCCCTTTTCGTTTTGGCCTTATCGCATTTTGCGAGCATTCGATTCAATGCTTTCATTCCTTGCCATTTCTCCCACTCTTCTTAACTAAGACCATTTTATTGGGGAATTTTTATACTTAATCGGGACTCACTTCAAAGAGACTCACAGTCCAATTTCCCTCATGCCTACCCTTTAATCACACAATCTCACATAATATAATGCAAGGGTACTATAACTCGATAAAGATAAGCAAAAATTTTAATACCCAAAGATATGGTATATATTGAATAATGCACTAGGGAGTTATAGCTTAATCATGAAACCTAAGTTAAATATTAACTAATTCCACATGTATAGAAATTCACAAGCTTTTATCCCAAACAAATCTCATCGACGATAGTAAAAAGAAAGAAAAACTACGGGAGTTTTTTTTTTCTTTTTCAAAGCAAGTAAATGAATTGGACCGCACCGAAGTTGCCTACGTTCCCTTTAAAGTGAGACGAACCCACAATAAGGGTTCAAGTCACCGTAGTTCGAACCAAACTAGAACTAGGAACATAATTAACTATTAAAAAAATTTATTTATTTTTTCGCTAAGAAAAACAGGGGGATGTATTTAAAATGGAGTTTATTGCAAAATCGACATGCCTACTTTCAAAATATATCAATTTGACATGCAAACTTTAGAAACATCAAATGTGTCCTGCCTACTTAACATTGCAATAATTTTTAAACACGTTTTTTAACACCCGTTATATTCATAACGGGACACTCCAAAAAACTAACCATCCGTCAATTTTTTGTAATGTACGTTATTTTTTAACACCCGTTACAAAATCATAAGATACCATACCTCAAAATAAAAAATAACCTACCTCTGCCAAAACTGAAAGCTCCTCCCTCTCTCTCTCTTTGGCTTTCTCTCTCTATCCTCCGGTCAACCCCCCCTCCATCTCCGGCGCTTCCCCTTCCCCTCCTTCGGTCATCCCCCACCTCCGTCTCCGGTGACACGTCCCTCACACCTCTGGCCTCCCCCTCCCACAGTTCCGGCGACCGTCACCTTCCCCACCTCCGGCCGACTTCTTCTTCTCCGGCGAAGTCGTTTGGAGGAAGAGAGACTCCAGACCACCTTTATGTCGTCTCCAGCGACACTTCCCCTACCATATCCGGCCTCCTCCTTCCTCAGTTCTGCGACCCCTCCCTTTTCGTACCACCGGCCAACCTTCTTCTTCTCCGGCGAAAGCCAAAACAATCCAGATCTATACCTAGATCTCGATCGGTGCAAACCCAATCGCCGAAAAAACGTTGGAACTCCGTCTAGTTCAGGGCAGTCTCCTAAAGAAGGTGATGGAGTCCATCAAGGATCTGGTCAACGATGCCAATTTTGACTGCTCCGCCACCGGTTTCTCTCTCCAGGCCATGGATTCCAGTCACGTCGCTCTGGTGTCTCTCCTCTTTAAATCTGAGGGATTTGAAAATCTCATCCTCGAATTCGAATCTTTACACATTCCAGGGGGTTGTTGATGGGTTGTAGTGGCTGGGTTGAGGTGGAGGGTGGTGGCAGGCTGAAGCTGGGGAGAAGGGATGTTTTGGGAAGGGAGATATGGTATCTCTAATGATTTTTGTAACGGGTGTTAAAAAAATAACGTACATTACAAAAATTGATGGATGGTTAGTTTTTTGGAGTGTCCCGTTATGAATTTAACTGGTGTTACAAAACGTGTTTAAAAATTATTGCAATGTTAAGTAGGCAGGACACATTTGATGTTTCCAAAGTTTGCATGTCAAATTGATATATTTTGAAAGTTGGCATGTCGATTTTGCAATAAACTCATTTAAAATGTAGCACATAGAAGCATATCACACCCCCAAACTTAATTTGAACAATGTCCTCATTGTAAAACACAAAACCAGAGCATGGACACTATTACACCTGCGCATCACTCATCACAGAATCACCAAAACATCACTTTTGCAGCCCACAATTGGCACCAACAATTATCCTAATAACAGTCACAAAACAAAGTGATAAACTCCATATAGGCAGACACAAATTTCACCCAGATTTTCATATGAAGATTATATCACATCTAGACTCTAAAGGTTTTAAGAAAAAGAAATTCATACTGGTTGCCTATTTTTTTTTTTTTTTTTGATTTTGAAATTTGAGACATCGAAAAGTATTGGATGAGTGAAGAGATTACCTGAGTGATTAGTGTTAAACGTTCGGTAAAGTTATTGACCTCGCCGGAGTTGGGGAAGTGGAAATTGTGGAAGCCAGCGGTGAAGATACGACAAGGGATGGATGCCGTGTTTGAGCATGAAGGGTCGCTGTCGGCGATGGTATTGTGACCACATCAGGAGAGAAGTCAGAGGAAAGAGGCGGAGGGAGGTGTACTGGTGTTGGCCGGCGTCATCCATTGATCCCGGAAAAGGGGGTCGGATCTGGGATGGAGCCGGAGTTGGTGTGGACGGCGCAGAGAGGGAAAGTGGGGACCGGCTACTATTGTTATTTATCCGGCCAAGAGAGATGGCCGGTGATGGAGTGATTTGGGAGGGATGGAACGGCACGAGGGGATAGGGTTTAGATTTCGGGATAAATCGTATTTCGTCCCTTGTCCTCTTTTTTTTTTTCCACTATTATGCGAACGCACAAAGCGAACGCCTAATTCCCCTGTAGCATAGATCCCTTCTCTGTTATTCAAGCGGTCGCTCAAAGCACTCGCACAGTGATCTCTGATTAACACGTGCTCTCTCATGCGCCCACATACAGAATTTAAAATTTTTCAAAACAGCCCCTGTCTTCCTCTTCTTTGCTGCAAAACAGTCTCAATCACCGTTATCTTGACTGGTATCTGTTAAATATCTAACAGAAACACTAGCAACCACTTGTTAATTGTTAGAAACTAAAATAAACTAAAATAAAATAAATATTTTTGGAGGGTGATACTATTTACACTCCTCTATAACCACAAACTCAAGGAGGTTCTTTCGAACGACGCATGACACTAACTAAACGTTCCCACCCCCAAACTTAAATCATGTTATATCTTCTATGCATAAATCGTATGAGAACATGAATTATGAGCGGGGATGAAAGACACAACAAAAATAAAAGAAAGCAATTAAAAGTTACCCAGTTGGGTTGCCTCCCAACAAGCGCATTTGTTTAACGTCGTTAGCCAGACGATGGCCCCGATTTTAACCGGGGCATGTTTCAAACTTGGGATTTCTTCCTTTCGCCCATCGCATGCATTCTCGGGCGCTCATGCCCACCGCACGCCACACATATTGCCCTCTTTTTATCAAGTCAGGTGGAATCCATGAGAGCTTTTGACCTTTCTGTTTGACTTTCTTTTTCTTTTGAGTACTATCCACTTTCGCACCATAACAAGAGAAACAATGTGCAGTAGGAGATTTTGATTTGTCTACATAGTCTTGTAGACACCCCGCCTTGGACCGCTCACACCGATTGCACACTTGATTTTGTGTTTCGCCCTCTTTTAAGTGTTTTCTGTTAGTTTCTGTTACTTTGGTTAAGTTCCAGACGGGCTCCATTAAGTTAAGGGACTAAACTGAATAACAGTTCTAACTTTCTAGTCCATTATGTCAGATTTTGCCTTTCAGAGTCGCGCGCCTCCTCCCCTTGAGGCCAGACGCGCGCTCCTTCCGCCGCCTAGGTGGGATGCGCGCGCTTCTGGGGTGCGTCAGTTACAGATTCTGCCCAAGAATCTCTCCCTTGCTCATTATACATGATTTTGCCCGGGAAAGAATTCTTGGAGACTCCGTTTGGCTCCAAAAACTCCCCTCTTTCAACTATAAAAACCCCTCCAATCCATCATTGGAAGGGACCTTTTTTTGGACCTCTTTTGGCACTTTAAGAATTTTCCACCTTGAACCTTACTCTAGGCAATTTACTAAAGATATTCTCTCCAAGTATTCAACCTCTTCTTCAAGACTTTTCAAGAGGTTCTCTTTGAAGGATATTATAGGTAAAAAATGTCTTAACTTTCTTCTTCTTCTTCTTCTTCTTCTTCTTCTTCTTCTTCTTCTTCTTCTTCTTCTTCTTAATCAAATGTGCAATCACCCCAAAACCATTTGGGACATGACACCAATGGCCCTTTCATTACATTGAATTGGTCTAGGAGTTATCTCCCTACATTTTAATCAATAAAACCCCTTTTTATCATTATTCAAATAGGAAGAACACATTTATCTTTAAAGTGAATTATGAACAAACAAGACCGACTTTGCTTGGGCGAAATAGGTGTTTAAGTACTTCCCATTTCGTAAACTAACCCCCGAACCCCTCATCCCAAAGAATATCTGTTTTCGTAAATCAAACTTAGGCTCAATAAACATTAGGTTTTCTTACGTTCCTCAAAAATGTGGGTGGCGACTCTTAAAATCAAGTGGACATCCTAGGGTAATTCGCGCGCTCTAGCCAAGCCGCGGTTCCCCGGGGTATCTACAGTGGCGACTCCGCTGGGGACTGCTTGAGGGTTAAACTTGTGTTTCTGTTCATAATTCACTTTACTGGGCATTCTGGAAATTGATATGGGAAGCGCGCGCCTCGGACCTTCATTGTCCAAAGCGCGCGCGTCCCACATAAAATTCCAGAATCGCCCACCTTCCATGTGTTCTTCCTATTCTTCCTATTATTTCATGCTAACAAACATTGCAGGGGTTTCATCACACAATCAGGACCAGGGCAATCCACTGAGTTCATAAGTTTCTGAAAATCTGACAGGTCAGCCCAGAAGCGGGCGCCTCCCATATACAATGCGCCAGGCGCTCGCTTTCCACAACACCAGCCTGAGGCGCGCGCTTCTGGGCCAATTTCCAGGACAAGGACAGGTTTCAGGGACTGAACAGAACAGTGGGGTGTGGGCACAGTTGCCTGCATCAGAACAGAATTGGACCCTTGGACTATTTTAATTTGTGTTTATTTACCGGTCACACGGGTGATTCGGGAGTTGTAATTTACGTGCTTATGTGTTTTTTTTATCTTTTCTTTTCAAAAAAAATAAATAAATAAAAAAAATTTGTCATGTGATAGACCTCACACTACATGCACATTACTCCTATGAATTGCTCACTATCAAGTCGCACATGTCCAACCCCAAACCCGTCGAGGCCCGTCCTAGAAAGTTTCAAGCTCCACTCGACCTTGACCCTTTCGAAGCGGTAAACCTCAGCCCGTGGCGTAGTTCATGACTACATGCAGGGGGTGACCTTTAAGCCTCTCTTTAGCCGAGCACAAACCACATAATTCTAGTTAGGGTCTAACACTCCGTGACCAAGTCGGTTTTCATGTACCGAGATTTCCCTAAACTAATGTTTTCAAATCATACATACCAACTTGTTGAAACGGACGCAATAAAAATCCGTCCCCAAAAGTTGTTATCTTGGGTGAAAATAAAAATCCGTCCCTGCATGTATGCTTTACTACATTAATTTAGTTTAATCCCGATACATGTAGGATTCACAAACGTGATGGAATCTGATGAGTATATGGGACCGCAAGATGGTCTATATACTAGTGTGAAGATTCCATTATCTTCTTAGAAACCCCAAAAGGGACCCGTTCCCTCCGACTTATTAAAAAAAAAGAGTCTTTTTCTTATGTGGTTCGAGTCGTGTGCCCAACTGTGTGTTCTCAACCTCTTCATGGACCGAAAGTGTGAACCAAGACTGACAAGAGCTACTTCTTCAATTATAGGTCCGATTGGTACTCTCCGCGTCTACAGGGATTCATCCAACAGGCTTGTCCGTGAACCGATCACTCCAACAGCTTCTGCATCATCAATGGCCGGCGAATCCAGCACCAACAACACCATGACTCTCGAGCAACTCTCTGCCATGGTCCAAACTCTTCAACAACAAGTCACCACTCTCAACAACGAGGCTCAAACCAAAGACGCCTTGTGGCAAGCTCATGTCGATAGTCAAAGGGAGGCCCACGAGGCCGAGGTCGACCAATTGCAAGCCAAGCTTCTCAAGCTCTCCAAGAACAAGGGGGTTAATGATAATGAGGAATCCGAGTGGGCCCAAGGATTGTTTGAAATCCCATATGTTAGTGCCCGTACCAAAAAGTGGGGGAACCAAGCACCGACAACAACTACCATAAAATGGTCAACTCCATCATGGCCTACATTGATCAGAAATTTGACGGCCTCAACATGGGAAAAGGCTCCAACACAAGCCTTTATCAGTCATCCATTATTATGAGCACGATGGCATCTCTCCCCGACAAGTTCAAGATGCCCGACATTAGCAAGTTCAAGGGCAACTCATGCTCGATGGCTCACATCGAGACTTACATTTGGGCTATGGTTCCAAAGAAGGTCTCCCCAAAAGTGATGGCTCAATGCTTTCCTCTGACTCTCGAGGGGGCGGCAAAGGATTGGTATGCAACTCTCCCGCTCACTGTCCGTCTTGATTGGGACGCCGCTATGCTTGCCTTTAAAAATCAATATCAAGGCAACACCACTCACCGGCCCACAAGGAAAGAGCTCGAGAACACCACTCAAAGAGACAACGAGTCCTTCATTGACTTCACAAGGAGATGGAATGACAAGCTCTCTGAAATTGTTGAGAGGCCAAACACAAAAGAGCAAATGGACATTTTCCTCAAGTGTCTCAAGATTGATCTCCGCACCCACCTAAGTGGGGCTTGCTACTCCGACTTCTCCCAAATGTATGAGGCGGGGGTACGCATGGATGACTTGCTCAAGGAGATTAAGAAAGCCACTCCTACTTACCAATACAAGGCCGCCTCTAATTCAAACAAAGAGGCTTCTGTCAATGCCGTTACTACCGACAAGGGGAATTACAAGAAGGTCCCTCCACCACAAGGCAAGCGGTTCCAAAATGACCGCGTCTACACTCCTCTCAATGGCATGACCATCACTGAGGCCTATGAAGCTCTAAAGGCCAAGGGACAAATCACTCCTCTTCATGGGTACAAGCAACCACAACCGCTCCGTCCCAACCATGCCCACCACAAGTGGTGTGACTACCATCAATGCACCGGCCACCTCACCGAGGATTGCTTCTCCATCCTGAACACCATCCAAGACCTTATAGACAAGAAGGAATTCATAATCCCTAATGAAGGTGGTGTCAATGTAGTAGAGGTAGGAGAGTTTGAAGGAACCACTCATTCGATCCTGTAGATACCCCGGGAAACCACAACTTGGCTAGAGCGGTGAATTATTCTAGGATGTCTAACTTGTTTTAGATTGTTTAGAGTCGCCACCTATGTTTTTAAAGGAACATAAGAAAAACCTAGAAATAGCCTAATTTATGTACAAAACTAGAGATTCGGGAGAGAAGGGTTCGGGGGTTAGGTGACGGAGTGGGAAGTACTTAAACACCCACTCCGCCCCGCTTATGCGGGTCTTGCTACTATTGGTGTTCTAATGCTAAATATCCTTCAATTTATTAACAGTGCTAACAATTATAATGTAAAGAAAAAGGGGAAGAAAAGAGAATTGTTTTATTTATAAATTTATGCTAAACAATTACATTAAGAAATGTATAGGAAATTAACGTAGAGATTAAAATGTAGGGAGATAACCTTAACCAACTTTAATGTAGTAAAGTGGTCATTTGATCATGTCCCAATTGATGGGGATTGCATACTAGTGAGACTAGAATAAAAGAGAAAAAGAATAAAAGTACCTTTAGAAAAGAGGACCTTAGACTTTGACTTGAAGATGGTGTTGTTTGTAGAGAAATGGTTGTGCAACACTTTGTGGAGTGTTTGTTTGTAGGGAAAATGTGTTGAGAGAACTTGTGTATAGTTCTTGTAGGGAAGATGAAGTTTTTGTGAGATTAAGGTCCCTTTTCAAGGTAGAAGAAGGAGGTTTTTATAGGTAAAAAAGAGAGGGAAAGGTTGGAGGGAAATTGGTCAATCCATGTGAGATGGAATTGACCAATAGAACATAAGATAAATAAAATAATAAATGAAACAAATAAAAGAAAATAAAATAATAATAAAAAGAAATATTTTGTTTTTAATGAAAAGGCTAGAATATGGGATTGGGAGTTAATGAATAAAAGGGGGATGAATGTGGATGTAAAAAGGAGGTGTTTTGTGATAAAAGGGAGATGTTGCAAATAAGAAAAGGGAGGGAAATGAGGTGCAATCCGTTACTGTCATAATGGGAGGCGCGCGAGTCCCGCTTTAGGGGCGAGACGCGCGCGCAGCCCACAAACAGTGCCGGAGGCGTCCGCGGGTGATAAATGACAGAATGACCCTAAAAGTTAACTCTGTTATGCAATTTAGTCCAAAACTAACGGAATCAGTTAGGAACTTAACCGAAGTAACATAAATTAACAAAAACAAGATAAATAAAAAATACTATGTATGCAATCGGGGTGAGAGGTCCAAGGCGGGGTGTCTACAGAGCCCCTCGGCGACGTGGATTGCAAAGCAAAACGCGTCGACGAAAGTAAAAACACCCGCCGAGGACATCGACAAAGAAAAAGAAAGAAAAGAAAGCAAAGACTTGATAAAAGTAGGCATTTGAAATTGCGATAGATAGAGGTGCGCTCCCTGCATGAGCGACTTTTGCTGGAGTGTTGTATTAGAGCTCATGGGAGCTTGTCTCGATATGGACCGAGTTGTTGAGTTGGGGCTCATGGGAGCTTATCTCGATATGGACCGAGTTGCCAATTTGGGGCTCATGGGAGCTTGTCTCGATATGGACCGAGTTGCCAACTTGGAGCTCATGGGAGCTTGTCTCGATATCGACCGAGTTGCCGACTTGGAGCTCATGGGAGCTTGTCTAGATATGGACCGAGTTACCGACTTGGAGCTCATGGGAGCTTGTCTCGATATGGACCGAGTTGCCGACTTGGAGCTCATGGGAGCTTGTCTCGATATGGATCGAATTGCCGACTTGGAGCTCATGGGAGCTTGTCTCGATATGGACCGAGTTGCTGACTTGGAGCTCATGGGAGCTTGTCTCGATATGGACCGAGTTGCTGACTTGGAGCTCATGGGATCTTGTCTCGATATGGATCGAATTGCCGACTTGGAGCTCATGGGAGCTTGTCTCGATATGGACCGAGTTGCCGACTTGGAGCTCATGGGAGCTTGTCTCGATATCGACCGAGTTGCCGACTTGGAGCTCATGGGATCTTGTCTCGATATGGACCGAGTTTCCGACTTGGAGCTCATGGGAGCTTGTCTCGATATGGACCGAGTTGCCGACTTGGAGCTCATGGGAGCTTGTCTTGATATGGACCGAGTTTTGTCGTATGTTGTTTGGAGCCGCATTGACTTTGTGGGGTGTGGGCACAGTTGACCACTTTCTGGTGGGGATGAAGTGCCTTGAGTAGCGGATGCTGTTGACTTCGTGGTGGTACCTGTTATGTGTGTGCTTGACAGGTATATGTGTTTATGCAAGAAGATGCATGAAGTGTGATGATTGAGAGAAATTGTGCTCGTGGTGTGATGAGATTTTGGAACACTCTTGCAATGAGAGAGAAGTAAGAATGTAGAGAGTGATCTTGTGTGCGGTGTGATTTTGAGGAAAGCATTGGATGTATTCATACCTTCACTTACCATTGCCGCTTGAGTGGAGATGGATTCCTGATGTCCGTGGAGGATGCTTTGATGGAGAATGTCCATTCTTTAGATGTTGATGAGAGAATGCCCTTGATGTTGGGTTGGCGAGATGGTACTCTGGATGATGGTACTCTTCATGATCATGTCCGTCCCATTCCAAGTACTTGATGTCCCAACTTCGTTCAACTTACTTTTGGGCCGACCATGGATCCACAGTTCCAATGCTGTCCCTTCCACTCTCCATCAATGTGTCAAGATCAGAAATGGGGACGAGATAGTCACCATCGGCCGATAATGTCACCATCCACAGAAATGGGGGACAACTCGTTCACCAAGTTCAACACGGGAGAGAAGATTCCACTCTCTCCGGCGTCAACGCCATCGACAAAGAAGGGGGAAACGGGCAATAGACCCTCGGTAATCCTAAAATCCTCCGTATGATGAGGAATATGAATCACTTTCCCGGTCTAGGCCTAGGGAAGCATCAACAAGGAATATTGCACCCCGTAGAGGTTCCTTTTGTCAGAAACAAGTTTGGTTTGGGATACGAGCCTACCGAGGATGACTTAAAATACAAGCAAGCAGTTAAGAATCAAAAGACCCGAGCTCGCAAAGAAGGTCGACAATATGAAATCCCCAACTTGAGGCCTTACCGCAACACACTGAACGGTTATTTTGTTCGCCAAGGGGAAGATGTTCCGTACATGATCTTTCCCGAGCCATGGGTTAATGACAAGGGCGTCAGAAAGCCCGGCCTTGAGATCTTCACTGATTGTGAAATCCCGACACGAGAAAGGGAGCCTATTCCGATGTCACCCCGAGAGTGGTGGGGCAAGAAAGTGACTATGGAATCCGAGGTAGAGATTACCGTGGGGGAAGGACTAGCCTCCATGTTCGAAGAATTTGCCATCATGGATGATTGTCAAGTCAACGCCATCTCCGACAACACAGAAATGGAGAGTCCATCTATCAGCAAGATCCAGCCAAACTCCGAGCCAATCAACAACTGGTATTCTACGAAGGGGCCCATGGTATCCGAGGAATTTTTAGTCCGATAAATGGGTTGCATACCCCGCACAGCAACAAAGGAAGAGCGGCTCACACTTACTTTCGAGTCCGAAAGTGTTTCTAATACCCTCACCCAAGAGGATATGGAGGCCATAGCCGAGCGTGTGTTTCCTTTCTTTGCTAATGAAAAATTCGATATTTCTGAGTACCCCGAGATTGCAAACATCATAAATGATGAATTAACTAATAACGAACTTAATGAACAAGTTAATAACGATTCAAATTATGATGAAATAGACCACGAACACATAACATACCTAAATGAACTAGCTCAACAGGTTCATTGTCGTGGTGAAAATGGTCCAGGGGCTGATGAGGAATTGCATGTTGTTAATTTGGGTACCGACGAAGAGCCGAAAGAAACGAAGATAGGCAGCTTCTTTAAGGGGGAAGACAGAGACAGATTGACTGCACTGCTCAAAGAATTTGCGGATGTATTCGCATGGTCGTACAAAGACATGCCGGGTTTGGACAGAAAGGTCGCAGAGCACAGAATTCCGATCAGAGAGGACGCCAAGCCAGTAAAGCAGAAACTCAGAAAGATCAAGCCAGAATGGTCCCTACAAGTCAAAGAAGAGATTGAAAAGCTCCTCAGTGTGGGTGTCATCAAAGTCATTTAGTATCCGACTTGGTTAGCCAACATTGTGACAGTCAGAAAGGCAAACGGCAATGTTCGAGTTTGTGTGGACTTCTGGGATTTGAACAAAGCTTCCCCGAAAGATGATTTTCCGCTACCAAACATCGACATGCTCGTCGATTCGACTGCCAACTATGAAGTCCGCTCGTTTGTGGACGGTTTTGCCAGTTACAATCAGATTCTCATGTCCGAGGAGGACCAACACAAGACAACTTTCACAACACCATGGGGCACTTTCTGCTACACAGTCATGCCGTTCGGGCTAAGGAACGCTGGGGCTACATACCAAAGGGATGTTACGGATCTATTCCATGATATGATTCATAAAGAGATCGAGGTCTATGTAGACGACATGATCATCCATTCGAAGGGGACCAACGGTCAACATTTGATCGATCTTCGCAAGTTCTTTGAACGACTCCGACAATACAACATGAGACTCAACCCCGCAAAGTGCACTTTTGGGGTCATCAGAGGAAAGGTTCTCGGTTACATGGCCACTGAGAGGGGAATTGAAGTCGATCCCTCCAAGATCAAGGCAATCATTGACATGCCTCCTCCAAAGACGCAGAAAGAAATCAAAGGTTTCATGGGCAGACTTCAATACATCAGTCGGTTTGTGCACCAACTCACTTCCATGTGTGAACCAATTTTCAAGCTGCTAAAAAAGAATGTGGCTCTAGAATGGATCGATGCTTGCCAAGAAGCCTTTGACCAAGTGAAGCATTACTTGACATGGCCTCCAGTTTTGGTTCCACCACACAAGGAGAAGCCTCTCTTGCTCTATCTCACTGTCAATGATGAAGCCCTAGGGGCTATGTTAGCACAAGAACAGCGAGACTCCACAAAAGAAAATTCTATCTACTTTGTCAACCGCCGGTTTCAAGGAGCTGAGAAGAACTACTCTGTCTTAGAAAGGTCTTGTGCGGCATTGGTTTGGGTTACCCAAAAACTCAAGCACTACATGGAGGCCTTCCCAATCAAGTTGGTAGCAAAAGTGGACCCACTCCGCTACATCTTCGATAAACCTTTCATGTCAACAAGAATAGCCAAATGGTATTTCATGCTCGCCGGCTACGATATCACTTACGTCACACTCAAATCCATCAGGGGGAAAGTGTTCAGTGATCAGCTTGCTGAATTTCCGTGTGACAAAGTAAAGGGGGAAGACGTACAGTTCCCCGACGAGCATTTAATTTGCGCTACAACAGAGGCAGATAAGTGGCAACTTTTTTCGATGGCGCGGCCAATAAGCATGGATATGGCATAGGATGTTACTTGTCGATCCAAAGGACATGTATACTCCAATCGCTATCCGCCTCGAATTTGAGGCCACCAACAACATCGCCGAGTACGAAGCATGCATAGCAGGGCTCGAAGCGGCCCTCGAGAGAAATGTCACGAGCTTAGAGGTATTTGGTGATTCCTTACTCATTATCAATCAGACATCTAGAAAGTGGAAGATTCAAGACTCGACTCTGCAACGGTATGGTCAACATCTCGAGGAGTTGGTTGAACATTTTCAAGAAATCACCTTCAACTACCTGCCAAGGGACAAGAACCGTTTTGCTGATGCGCTAGCCACCATCGCTTCACTGGTCGAAATGCCCGAGGGTAAAATGGTGAAACCCTTTAAAATTTCCCGAAGAAACAGTCCGGCATACAGCATGAGTATCGAGGTCAAAGAGGTCCAGGCAAACTCCCCGTGGTATTCAGATATCATGAATTTCCTCAAGAGTGGAACGTATCTCGAGGATAGCAATAAGATGTCCCAGATGGCGTTGTAAAGACTAGCCTCTCGATATGTACTAATCGGAGACCGAGTCTACAAAAGGCACCATGAAGGGATCAATCTCCTATGCGCAAATGAGACCGAAGCTCAAGAAAAAATGCATGAGATCCACGAAGGTGAATGTGGGCCCCACATGAACGGGTTTATGTTGACCAAGAAGATACTCCGCATGGGTTATTATTGGAGTACCATGGAAAGAGACTGCATCGAGAAAGTCAAAAGGTGCGCCAAATGCCAATTCCATGCCAACCTACAGCACGCTCCGCCCTCATAGCTTTACAACATGACCACGCCTTGGCCTTTCTCTTGCTGGGGCATAGACATCATCGGCAAAGTTCACCCTACTGGCAGAAACGGACAATCTTTCGTCCTAGTAGCCGTGGACTATTTTACAAAATGGGTCGAAGCATAGGCTTACGGGTTCTCAACGCCAAGAAAGTGGCCAAATTCGTGAAGACCCACATCATGTGCTGGTACGGCGTTCCTCATGAAATCATCTCAGTCAACGGTTCTCACTTTGAGAAAGAGATGGACGCGCTCCTGATAGAATACAAGATTACCAAGCACAAGTCATCTCCATACCGCCCTCAAGCAAACGGCGCGGTCGAAGCAGCCAATAAGACAATCGAGACCATTGTGAAGAAAATGGCCTCCACCAGAAGGGATTGGCCCGAAAAGCTACCTCTAGAATTGTGGGGCTACCGCACATCAATACGGACAGCAACTGGAGAAACTCCTTATGCATTGGTGTATGGTTCCGAAGCTGTACTCCCAATAGAGTTCGAAGTCCCATCCCTACGGGTCCTCCTCGAGAACCAAGTCAATGAAATCGATTGGATGCAAAGTCTATATGAACAGCTAGCTATACTCGACGAGAAAAGGCTAAGGGCACTCGAACGTACGAGAGCCTATCAACAAAGAATGGCAAGGGCTTTCAACAAAAAGGTGAAGCCTCGAAACATCAATGTGGGAGATTTGGTCCTAAGACAAAACCCTCCTAATGCCATGAACCCCCTTGGAAAATGGGGACCCCGATGGATTGGTCCGTACGTGGTCAAGAAGATACTAAGCAGCGGTGCAGTCCGACTCGCGGATTTAGACGGAGACCAGCTGCCAAAAGAAGTCAACCTCGACAAGTTGAAGAGATTCTACGCTTAATAAATGAAGACCATAAAAAAAAAGAGCTCGCTAGGTCGAAAACCCGCAAGGGCGGCCTAGGCAAAAATTAGAGCACGTGCAAAAAAGAAGCCCGCTAGATTGAAAACCCGAAAGAGCGGTCTAGGCAAAAAACAGGGTGCACACATAAAAAAAATGGTCTTCGTTTATTTGAACTACGGAGACCTGAGCCTCTACACTGGAGGAACGTAGGCAACCTTCGGGTACGTTCTAAAACATAAACAAATACCCAAATCATTCCAAATTAACGAGATGCAATTCTTATTCATTTCTTGAATTACTTTGATCATTACAAGAATTTGTTGAACTACTAATAGACATAAAGACATTAAATCCTAACAAGTGGTCTATTTTACTTGCAATCTCTTGGGGGTACTAGGAAAAATCTAATTTTCTCTTGGCCTTTGAAGGACCACCCGAACGACCATCAATCCTAGTCTTCTTGGGAGGTCTAGGAACACTGATACGGACCGAAACCTTCTGCACAACAGAGCGCCTCCGGGCATAAAAGTCACCCAAAGGGGTACCGAAAGGGTCGGTCAGAATGTTGTTCACATCAGCAGCAGCCTCCTTGTACCTCAAAGCACTGCTAGGCTCAAAGTCCTTCCCTAGCAATTCAGCCCGAAGAGCATCTACCCAAGTAATGCCGCGATAGACGGTACCAAGCAAGTGATCCAAGTAACTCTCGGGAAGAAAGATACTACCCCGATGCAAAGGAGCGGAAGCCCACCGGTTACGATCATCTCCCCAAGCCGACTGAAGCTCACTCGAGAAGTCCGGACCCATGTAAGAAACCGGACGAAGTATCCCATTCCTCAGAAAAGGAATTATTTGCTAATGACCGAACTGTCTCAAAACCCGTTCGGGTTGGTAAAACAAAGAATCTCTCAACCCGGGTAAAACAACATGTTGAAAACCGAAGGTCCATTCCACAAAAGGGCGAAAACCCCAAGGGCACCACTCAATGTCAGCTGTAAGACGAGAAGCGAAGAATCTCCTCCAACCCTCTTCAGTCAAATCTCTAATCAGCAACCGTCGCCTATGAACAGCAAAAGGAGAGAGGTCGCCGTCTGACGCATAAATCCTGAAATGCTCCCGAAGCCATATGGTCAAAAGCAAGGGGATTCCTCGTCGCATCTCGCCCATACGATGCAATTCATCCAGACCATGTAAGGTCTCTCCTACAATGAGCGGAATTATGCTAAATCGTTGTCCTGTCACCTGCAACACAATTTCAGCCAACTGCGCATCCGCAGTACCCAGAGGAGTGACAAACAGAACCTCGCTGAAAAGACAGACAGCCATGGCATTTCTCTTAAAAGACTGAACCGCGACATTGTGAATACGTGTGTTTGAATTTGAGAATATTCATAGTAACATTAAAATATGAGAGTCGCCACGCCGTTTTAATTATAGCCAAAACATTGAAAAAAGCATATTAATGGGTTCGGGGGTCAAATTACAACAAGAAAAGAATATTGAACGTTATCACTCCTATTTCCCGAATGATCGGTCTTTCTATCATGATGAATGTGTTAGTTGTGTTAGTGTTTGAGACCGGATCCGAAGATTGCCTACGTTCCTCTCATGTGAGAAGCTCAGGTCAGCGTAGTTCGAGAAGAATTTAGAATAGGCGGAAGAATCGGGATCATGCATAATGAGAGGGAATTACCTAAAGTTTAGGGTTTAGAAGTAGTTCCTAGATCATCCTCGGGTTGATGAACCCTAGATCATCATCGGCTATGAAATAACATGTAATTATGAAGATCTCCACCTAAATATGGCATAGATAAGGTTTTAATCTAGAATATGATGAACATGCGAAGAATATTATGAACATATGAATGAGCATGCAAAGAATATGAAGAAACTATGAATAAACATGTAAGAACATGAATATAAAAGATCTACATTAAAAATGATGCAAGAACATGAAGAAAAGGTTAGAAAACTTACCTATGTTGGCAAGAAATAAACCTTGGATCTTCTTGAGTGTTTGAATGCTTATTAGAGAGAAAAATAGTGTTTAAGAACTCCAAATTCGGACTTAGAGCTCTCAAATCGGATCCCAAACCAATAGAATGGAATGGTTTATATAGTAGGCTGATGGGAAGATCTGACGGTCCAGATCATCCGGCGCAAAGGTGGCCGCCTGGCCATGACTGAAGCCGGCGACAAGAGTGGCTGCGTGGCCAAGATCAACGCGCAGCAAGGTTGGCCGCGTGGCCAATTCTGTAGGCTGACTTGATTCTTAAGCTAGGGTTTCTGCATGGTTTTAAGGAAACCATTTATTATCTATTTTGATAGATTTTGCCATAAATGAGATATTTCGGGAATCCGGAACAAGTCTTTGCAAGGTTTCTAATTCCTATAAAGTCCTTGTATTTTTGGGAAAGTCCTAATAAACTCATTTTCAGGTCGTGTACTAACAGACATCTTCCGAATGCAAGCTGAAAAACATCGGAAGCTCAGTTATGTCAACAACTGTCCCGTGCATCATCTTCTTCACCTCTCCAATAGGGAGATTCAGAAGGTCAACCCAAGAGTCAACAACACCGCGGTGATACTTAGGGACGGCAATCCGACCGGCCAAAGGCATACCCAGAATGGCCCCAAAATCATCGACGGTCGGCACCATTTCATTAGCCGAAAAGTTGAATATGGCTATCACAATCCTAAAAGGCTGCAGCAGCCTTCAACAAGTCCCAATCCGGCTCTAATGTTCGCAAAGTGAAAAGAATTCGAAACCCGAAATCTTTGATGAAAGTGTTTTTGGGATGGGTCTTGAAAGAATACACGAATGTCGACAAATCCTTCTCGTAACTCTTGACAACCTCAGCATCAAGACTAAAAGGTTTAGAAGCCATGGGAAAGAAGATCACAAGCAAAATTGAGCAATAAAATGGTGTTCAAAAATGGCAAAAGAGAGCTGTTGGAATCAAATTGTCGACCAGAAGCTGATATTATAGCTGTTGGGGGGATCTTTTGGTCAGCAAATGTCAGGCCCCGAATTTCGCCTCCCAGAGGCGCGCGCCTCCCTGTTGGTAGTGGTGCCCTAGGCACGTTTAATAAACGTTGTAATTGTTATCATTTATTTCATATCAATAAAGAGATGTTTTGATTATTATTGTTGTTCATGTTTACTTATAATAATCTCCATCCCTAGTACTTGTTAAGCACTAGTATAAAGGCTAAATGATCATGGGATGATCATGTTAGATTTATGGGTACCTGTTTGGAACAAGGTACTGGACATGACCCGCTTTATGAGATTTATGTCATGGTCTATGTCATACATATATCTCATATTAGTTATGTCATTTGAATCCTTAGACATGAAGTTATTATAGTCTTCCACTTGATGAACATTATGTTTGACATATTCAAACGCTACTTTTAACCGAGTAGTTATAAAGGGTATGATTGGCATGATCGGATTCACGTAGGGAAGAATAATAAGCTAAATGGATTTGTCCCTCCTCGGAGAGATGTCAAGCTTGGGCCTCTCGTAGGAATGATGTTGATGAAATGTTCGGCCGGACTCAAATGAATTGATTGGATCAATGTCATTTGGATTATCAACATATTCGGAATCGAGAAAGTATTGAACAAAACAAGTTGACTCTTTGACCATGACTTGTGTTCAATGATATCGTGGACAAAAGGATTATGATATATTCTAAAGGAATGCGAACTTGTATCTAGTTATACTATTTGGGTAGGTATGACGGTTTGCTAGAACCTAATCATATCTTATGGTTTCATGTTTGAACTCATTGCCAACTTAGTATAATCCTAGAGGGTCACACACAATAGAACGAATCTTTAAAAGGACTATATTGGAATTTTGGAAATTCTGGACATTCTGGGGAAGTGGGCGACCGCACAGTATGGACTGGGCGGCCGCACACTTAGCCCATTTTTGTACCAGTTTTGTTTCAGATAGTTGTGCGACCGCACAGAGGCTTTTGGGCGGCCGCACAGTACTGTCGGGTGGCAGATTCCTAATTTGATTAGGAAACGAATTTTGGACGGATTTTGACACAAGTTTCCTATTTGGAATAGGTCATACTTGTGTATAAAAGACCAAATTCGGCCAGCACTCTACGCCAATGATTTTGTGAGTCTCAAAGAGTTTGAGAGAGGGTTTATTTTGTTCTAAGACATTCTTGGTTGAAGAACAAAATAATACACAAAATAAATTCCATATAGTTCTTTTGATTGTGAAAAAGTGTTTCACAATTTGGTCTAGCAACCAAGATCAAAGAAGCTCCTTTGATATTCGTTCGAAGTGTGGATACCGCTAGAGGGTGAAAATCATCATCTTCAAAGTTCGTGTTCAAGCTTTGTGATCGTGATCAAATCTTCAAACCTCCACCAAAGACCAAGAGAATTTGATAGCCATCAAGGGTTAGTTTATTCCTTTATTCTTATGTTGTATTTGATTTAATCATATGAACGGATCCATGGCTTTGAGTTTCAAAATTTTAAATGCTATATTCCGCTGCGCATGTTTGATCGAAACCCAACAGTGGTATCAGAGCCCCGTTCATGTTGATTATATCAATACCTAGATCATGTTATGTGTATATAAATTGTTTATGTGCCTTGCATGATTTGAATATTGGAATATGTGATGTTTATGTGTTATGTGATTTTATGTGGTTTATTGTTTTGCAACTTTAATCCCACGATTCAATCGCAATAAATAAATTATGATGGATTTAGAATTGTTGATTATTAATTTTTGATTGGATCAAAGTTTTAATAATCGGGGAAAAACAATTTTTGAGACAAAATTTTCGAACTTGAAAATTCTGCACATTCTGATGGCACTGGGCGACCGCACAAAACGCCTTGGGCGGCCGCACAGTTTTGGGCGACCGCACAAGGGTTTTTGGGCAGCCGCACAAGGTGATCAGAAGGTCTGATTTTGGTTGAAAACCAGAATCTGGAATTTTTCGAAAGATTCAACAGAACCAGTAACAGAACCAGTCCAAACTTGCTGATCTGGAATGGGTTTTGGGTAGTTGGTTTGTGTATGGATTTTGGGGTTTAATTTTCCTATTTGTTTTAGTCTTGTGATTCCTAGATTGGTTCAAGTTTTGGATGGCTAATCTGCGTTCATCGAGATTGTGTTTCCCAGAATTGATCGCAATCAAAGTTTCAAAGATAAAACGAAGTTAGAATTATGAAGAGTTCATAATTGCTAAAATTGAGAAACAAAGTTCTTGATTCAAAGTTTGGAGATCCATGTGGAATTTTGAATGCAATTGGCCTACGTTCATCGAGACCATCTATTGCTTAGTTTCGGCCACATGGACTACTTTCTTGGTCTCTTGAATTAGTGCGGGATTGTGGTTGCCTAATGGCTTAGTTCGACCGCACTTCTTGTTGTCTTGATTTGGAGATAATGACCAAAGTTGAAATAGTCTCATCCTCATAATTATAGAGAAACTAATGACACATAAATACCATGCTTAAATTAATGGGGATTAATTTAGTGGCTAAACTTGATGTGTAACATGTTTATATTATGTGCTCATAAATGTGTTATATGCTATATGTGATGAACCTTCAAAGAAAGTTTTAAGTCTTTTATTGCCATGCCATGATTAAAACACTTGTTAGTACATGAGTGATTTTAATGTAGATTCTCCCTAGCGAGGTGCATTAAATTTATTTATGTATGAGCAAGATAGATAATGTGGGCACGCCCTAGCGGGACACATTAACTATGCGTTCAAAATGGTTAGACTTAATTGGGCGTCAAAACAGTTTTGGGCCTAGGCAAAGATGAGGTTTAACATGCTTTTTGAAATTGGATTTCTTAAAGAATCTCATAAAAGGAACTAAGAGTCATATGAGATATGATTGACAAGAGTTGTCTACCTAATTAATTTGATTTTGTGTAATCCGCCTTAGCGGACTTGAAATTAAATTAAAGTTGGATCTTAACCCATTTAAATTATATTATACATTGGATGTATATGAAGGTTATATAATTTAGTGGGAGTATTTTGTTTGAAAAATACATTATTTATCTCTTTAATGAAAATCGGTACTTATTAAATTTTGGAAATTTTTGCATATTTGTAGATAATGACTAATAACACTCAATCAATGTCGTTGCGATCAATCCTTGAGAAGGATAAGCTCGAAGAGAATGGTACCAACTTTATGGATTGGATCCGTAGCATAAGAATCGTTCTTAGGCAAGAAGATAAGTTGTACATTCTCGATGGGCCTCTCCCCGCTGAACCACCGCCTACTGCCCCTAGGGTATAAGAGACAATTACAAGAAACATCGTAATGATTCTAGAGATGTAAGTTGTCTCATGCTTGCTGCTATGTGTTCAAAACTCCAACAAAGTTTGGAACATTTGGAAGCTTATGAGATAGGCGTGGAGTTGAGAACCATGTTTCAAGAGCAAGCTAGGCAAGAGAGGTACAAGACCATTGTTGCATTCACTACTAGTAAAATGAATGAAGGGCAACAAGTGAGTCCTCACTTTCTTAAAATAAAAGGTTATGTAGAGCACCTTGAGAAACTTGGCTATCCAATCCCATTGGAGCTAGCCACGGATCTCATTCTTAATTCATTACCTAAAAGTTATAATCAGTTTGTAATGAATTATAACATGCATGGAATGGATAAGAATCTCTCTGAGTTGCATGGGATGCTCAAAACTGCAGAGATGAAAATTGTTGAGAAAGGTTCTCCCGTGCTCTTGGTTCATGATGGGAAGAAGCCTGGTGCCAAAGGCAAGGGCAAGGCAAAAGTTGTCAAACCCAAGATAAGCAAGGCAAAGGTTGCCAAGGTTTCTGAGGCAAAACCCGATTCACAAAAGGATGCAATCTGTTTCCATTGTCAAGAAATTGGTCATTGGAAACGTAATTGTAAGGCTTTCTTGGAAGAGCAAAAGAAGAAGAAGAGCAGCAAGGCTGCGTCGACTTCAGGTATCTATATGATAGATATTCTCCTTTCTACCACTGATTCTTGGGTATTGGATACCGGATGTGGTTCTCACATTTGTCTAAATGTGCAGGGACTAAAGAATAGGAGACTGCTTAAAGAAGGTGAAGTAGATCTACGCGTGGGGAATGGAGCAAGAGTTGCTGCATTAGCCGTAGGGACTTATGAAGTCACTTTACCTTCCGGATTAATTCTTGTTTTGAACAATTGTTATTATGTTCCGGATTTAAGCAGAAATATTATTTCAATTTCTTGTTTGGATAATGAAGGTTTTAAGTTTGAGAATAAGAAATTTTCTATTTTTTAAATGATGTGCTTTATGGTATTGCTAATTCATTTAATGGCCTTTATATCTTGGATGTCAAGAATGAAAATAATGTCTATCATGTAAATAAGAAATCTAAACCTAATGATGTAAATCATACTTATTTGTGGCATTGCCGTCTTGGTCATATTAATGAGAAGCGTATCTCAAAACTCCATGGGGACGGACTTTTGGGTTCATGTGACTTAGAGTCATATGATACTTGTGAGTCATGTCTTCTTGGAAAAATGACTAAGACACCTTTTACCAAGTTGGGTGAAAGGGCAAGCGACTTATTGGGGTTGATACATTCCGATGTATGCGGACCATTAAGTAGCAATGCTAGGGGATGATTTCAATACTTCATAACCTTCACTGATGATTATAGTAGATTTGGGTATGTTTACCTAATGAAACATAAAAGTGAAGCATTCGAGATATTTAGAATATTTCAAAATGAAGTAGAAAAACAACTTGGCAAAAGTATAAAGGCACTTCGATCAGATCGAGGTGCAGAATACTTAAGTCAAGAATTTGATGATCATCTAAAGAATTGTGGAATAGTTTCACAATTGACTCCACCTGGAACACCACAATGGAATGGTGTGTCCGAGAGGAGGAATCGGACTTTGTTAGACATGGTTCGATCAATGATGAGTCAAGTTGATCTTCCAATATCCTTTTGGGGTTACGCCCTAGAAACCGCTGCTTTCACACTAAATCAAGTTCCAACTAAATCTGTTCCAAAGACTCCATATGAGATGTGGAGTGGAAAGAAACCTAGTTTATCTTTCATGAGGATTTGGGGTTGCGAAGTTTATGTCAAGAGACTTATCTCTGACAAACTAGCACACAAATCTGATAAATGTATTTTCGTGGGATATCCTAAGGAAACTAAAGGATATTACTTTTACAACCGAGAGGACAACAAAGTGTTTGTTGCCCGAACTGGTGTCTTTCTAGAGAAAGAGTTTCTCTCCAAAGAAATCAGTGGGAGTAAAATAAATCTTGAAGAAATTCGAGACCCAGAAAATAACATTGAACCAATAGTGGAACAAGAACAAGAACCACAAGGAGTTGTGGAACCTGTTCAAAATACACAAGCATCTCGCAGATCTAGTAGGTTACGATCCGAGCCCGAGAGATATGGATTTCTCGTAACGGATAGTAATGAGGTAGAAATCATTGAGAATGATGAACCGTCAACCTACCAAGAGGTGATGTCTTCTCCTGATTCGGACAAGTGGCTTGGAGCCATGGAATCCGAATTGCAATCCATGCAAGACAATCAAGTTTGGAATTTGATTGATGCGCCCGAAGGTGTAAAAACCATAGGATGCAAATGGGTCTTCAAGAAGAAGACTGACATGGATGGGAAGGTGCATACTTACAAAGCTAGGCTTGTAGCGAAAGGTTATAGGCAAGTTCATGGTATTGACTATGATGAGACCTTTTCACCCGTAGCAATGATCAAGTTATAAGAATCTTGCTTGCCATTGCCGCATATCATGACTATGAAATATGGCAGATGGACGTCAAAACCGCTTTCCTGAATGGAAAACTCCAAGAGGATGTGTATATGACACAACCAGAAGGTTTTGAACAAGATTCTAAGGTATGCAAATTGCAAAGATCCATCTATGGATTGAAGCAAGCTTCAAGGAGTTGGAATCTCCGTTTTGATGAATCGATCAAAGAGTTTGGTTTCATCAAGAACGAAGATGAGCCTTGTGTATACAAGAAGATTAGTGGGAGCATAGTGCTATTCCTTATTTTATACGTGGATGACATATTGCTCATTGGAAACGACATTCCTACACTTCAGTCTGTGAAGACTTGGTTAGGAAAGTGCTTCGCAATGAAAGATATGGGTGAGGCCGCATATATACTTGGCATTAAGATCTATAGAGATAGATCAAGGAGGCTACTTGGTTTAAGCCAAAGTACATACATTGACAAGGTCATTAGAAGATTCCGTATGGAAAATTCTAAGAGAGGCACTTTGCCCGTGTTACATGGAGTTTCTCTAAGCAAGACTCAATGTCCTAAGACAAAAGATGAGCGTGAGAAAATGAATGATGTTCCATATGCTTCGGCAATTGGGTCCATCATGTATGCCATGATTTGTACTAGGCCGGATGTGTCTTATGCTTTGAGCATGACAAGTAGATACCAATCCGACCCTAGCGAAAATCACTGGATAGCTGTAAAAGCGATTCTTAAGTACTTGAGAAGAACTAAAGACTCGTTTTTGGTCTATGGAGGAATGGAAGATGATCTCGTTGTAAATGCTTACACGGATACAAGCTTCCAAACCGACAAAGATGATAGCCGATCGCAATCGGGATTTGTGTTTATGTTAAATGGTGGAGGTGTAAGCTGGAAGAGTTCCAAGCAAAGTACAACCGCTGATTCTACAGCAGAAGCTGAGTATATTGCTGCATCGGATGCTGCAAAGGAAGCTGTTTGGATTAAGAAGTTCATAACTGAACTTGAAGTGGTTCCTAGTATTGCTAGTCCAATAGACCTTTATTGCGACAATAATGGTGCTATTGCTCAAGCAAAGGAACCAAGAGCACATCAGAAATCCAAACACATACTTAGGCGTTTTCATATCATTCGAGAGATCGTTGATAGGGGAGACGTAAATATATGCAGAGTACCTACTGATGACAATGTTGCGGACCCGCTAACAAAGGGACTTCCACAAGCTAAACATGATGGTCATGTTAGGTCCATGGGTATTAGATACATGGGAGATTGGGCCTAGGGAAAGTGGGAGATTGTTGGTAGTGGTGCCCTAGGCACGTTTAAAAAACGTTGTAATTGTTATCATTTATTTCATATCAATAAAGAGATGTTTTGATTATTATTGTTGTTCATGTTTACTTATAATAATCTCCGTCCCTAGTACTTGTTAAGCACTAGTATAAATGCTAAATGATCATGGGATGATCATGTTAGATTTATGGGTACCTGTTTGGAACAAGGTACTGGACATGACCCGCTTTATGAGATTTATGTCATGGTCTATGTCATACATATATCTCATATTAGTTATGTCATTTGAATCCTTAGACATGAAGTTATTATAGTCTTCCACTTGATGAACATTATGTTTGACATATTCAAACGCTACTTTTAACCGAGTAGTTATAAAGGGTATGATTGGCATGATCGGATTCACGTAGGGAAGAATAATAAGCTAAATGGATTTGTCCCTCCTCGGAGAGATGTCAAGCTTGGGCCTCTCGTAGGAATGATGTTGATGATGTCACGCCCCAAAAATCTTAAAAATCCATAAATATAAAATTTACATAATATACATCTCCAAAATGTAATATACCAAACCGGGCGCGTGAATTCAACTATAAACCAATACCATCAAACAACACCTCAACGAGATTATAACTCGGAGACTAGAAACTAATGCGGAAGCAAGAGCAACTTATTAACAAAAATACCCAAAGTACAACCGTATATACAAACACTGAACGACTACGAACCCACAATAAAATACAAATAAAATACATAAAGGCTCCGAAGAGCAACTATCCCAATTACGATCAACCTGCTCAGAAGATTCCCTCTACAATGGGCCTCACAACGCTACCACTTGCTTTCCTGGGGGGGGTTAAGGAAAAACAATTTGAAACAAGAAACGGGGTGAGATAAAATCTCAGTAAGTTACTAAATGCATCTACATGGCATAATATCATGCAAATCGACGATATAATTGAACAAGTAAATCACATAACAACAAATGAGAAAGCTCCCTATCGCCAACTGTCCCATACCAGTTGGAAATAACGACTAACTCATCATGCAGCACATAAGACTGAAATAAACACGTAACAAAGGATACTTAGCCAAGGTTTCGCCAAACTGATAGAACAATCGCTGCGCAGCTTCAACCGATCAACCAATCAACAATAGCAGTATAACCACTGAAGAGAACCCCGGTCAGAACCGACCAATCAATCAATCAACCCATCAAGCCATCTTCATAGTAGCATAAAAGCTGAAGAGAAACCCGGTACCGGAACCAATAACAATGAGAGTGTCACAAAGGACAAGAACCATGACACAAAGTCATGCTCGGTAGCTAGATACATTCCCAAATGAAGCTAACTTATCTTTTCCAAGGCCAATATGGAAAAGGGGTAAAGAAGGGGGCAAAACAATGGTCAACATTATAATGGACTTGGCTTTGCCATTATAATCTCTCCCATCGCCCGATGCAACAAATATGCCAGCTGGGCTTTCAAATAAATGCTAAGTAATAAATACTAGCTTAATTAAACAACTTAGGGTTCCAAAGTAGGGAACCATACCAATTAATCACCATAAAGATGCAACGGTTACTCATGAAGAGTTTAACAACAACGATAACAGAGTTTCTCATGAAGAGCACAACAACGATAAACGGAATTTCTCATAAAGAGCACAACAACGATAAACGGAATTCCTCATAAGGAGCTCAACAACAAAGACTATTAGAATACGATAATTCCAAAAAGAGGAACCACACTAGATACATTCCAAAGATGATACCCACAAGTTATTTATAAGGAACACAACCCAAACGGTCGCTCACAAATAGTACAACGACTATAACTCAAAATTATCCTAAACGTTTACTCATAAAGATGTACTAGGACTATGAACTCAACCATCTCATCACACCTGGAATTTCAAAGTAGGAAATCAGAATGAATACACCTTAAGGTTAACCAAACCGTAAGTACCCAATTGCCAATTCACGCTTTACCTTCGTCCTTAACGAACCAATCCTAAACACCCCAAACGAATCCAAAAGGTTACACTTATTAGAACATGATCACGACCGGACTAAACCCTACACTTTGGTGTTCAATAACAACCCTCTAGGTACTATAGGACATCACCTAAAACTTAGACCAAGTCTTACTCAAAAATCAATTCGATTGGAACAATCACAAACACATCATAAGATGCCCAAACATTCCCAAACAATACTTGATCAAATTACATAACACCATTGTTCACAAAGGAACCAATTTTAATTACTAAAGTGTTCCACGGTGCCCAACTAAGTCAACTAGAATAGTACTACGGAACCTAGACCGAGACTACATCTTGATCTTAAACCTTAACAATAAGACAACCATTCTGGTCTGTAACCATGCGTCCAATAGAACCATTGCGTAGTACTCGAGAAGAGATTTCCAACGATAGTTTACACGTCCAAAACGGAGTCCGGACGAAGAAGTTATGGTCTCCGGAAGATTGAACGTAAAACAGACAATTTTTAAAAAGTGTTCGGCCGGACAAAGAGAAAAATCCCTGTTTTAGCTCCGAATTTCACTCCTTTCGTTCTAAATCTTAGGAGTACCTATATATACTTCTATCCTAACATTTAAAGACAAGAAAACTCAATTCATGCGTCTCTAAAACCCAACTAAAAATACAACCTAGTCTTAAACAAACACAAATATGATTTCCAGAAAGGCAGGGCGGGCGGGCGCCTGAATAGGGGCGGGCGGGCGCCCATTATAACAGAAGCTAAGGGTCAAAAAAAGGGGGAAGTGGGCGGGCGCTTGGAAGGGGGCGGGCGGGCGCCCGGTCGTCGGGCTGGGCAGAAATCAGCTGGGTTTTAACACATTCTTACCAAAATCAAACCCAAAATCTTGCTAGTTCATAAACACCCAAAATCAACACTTCCAATACTCTTAACAATGTACTAAGACAACATATAAACCTCTAGGAGACCTAAATAACAACATTTAACCACACAAATCGAGATTTAATCTAAACATTCATGTTATCACAACTTTTAACCAAAAATCCAAATAAATTCTAAATAATTTCTATACTCAACCAAAATGACATAGATATCAACAAGAACATCAATAGTGATAGAGATGAGCAATTTTAACATAAATGGGGGAAAAGTAACTTACCTGAATTTTCTTAAAGTTGCCGGAACTCGAATATTTTTAGCCCTGTACGATACTAACGACGATCTAAACAAGTTTCATGTTTTAAGAAATGAGAAATAACAAGAGGAAGATGGTTAGATTGAAGAGAGAAAGTAGAGAAGAAAACTTACATTTTTGAGGAGAGAGAGAGTGTGTTTTGCTGGGAATGGGAATTGGTGAGGGGAAGGTGAGGGAGAAGAGAGGGAGTAGGGGGAATTATTATGAAAAACTTACACTTAGGCCCCCTCCCCACTAACTACCCAACTCTAATACTTTCTACTAACAACTAAGACCAACTAATACTACACTAGCACAATTGACCCAAATAAAATGCTAAACATAAATTATTATGAAACATAAAATGCACACATAAATTATTTATTAAATAATAATTTAAATAAATAAATAAGCAAATAAATAAATAATAATTATTTATTACTAATAAAATAGAGCCTAGTTTTCGGGTCGTGACAGATGAAATGTTTGGCCGGACTCAAATGAATTGATTGGATCAATGTCATTTGGATTATCAACATATTCGGAATCGAGAAAGTATTGAACAAAACAAGTTGACTCTTTGACCATGACTTGTGTTCAATGATATCGTGGACAAAATGATTATGACATATTCTAAAGGAATGCGAACTTGTATCTAGTTATACTATTTGGGTAGGTATGACGGTTTGCTAGAACCTAATCATATCTTATGGTTTCATGTTTGAACTCATTGCCAACTTAGTATAATCCTAGAGGGTCACACACAATAGAACGAATCTTTAAAAGGACTATATTGGAATTTTGGAAATTTTGGACATTCTGGGGAAGTGGGCGACCGCACAGTATGGACTGGGCGGCCGCACACTTAGCCCATTTTTGTACCAGTTTTGTTTCAGATAGTTGTGCGACCGCACAGAGGCTTTTGGGCGGCCGCACAGTACTGTCGGGTGGCAGATTCCTAATTTGATTAGGAAACGAATTTTGGACGGATTTTGACACAAGTTTCCTATTTGGAATAGGTCATACTTGTGTATAAAAGACCAAATTCGGCCAGCACTCTACGCCAATGATTTTGTGAGTCTCAAAGAGTTTGAGAGAGGGTTTATTTTGTTCTAAGACATTCTTGGTTGAAGAACAAAATAATACACAAAATAAATTCCATATAGTTCTTTTGATTGTGAAAAAGTGTTTCACAATTTGGTCTAGCAACCAAGATCAAAGAAGCTCCTTTGATATTCGTTCGAAGTGTGGATACCGCTAGAGGGTGAAAATCATCATCTTCAAAGTTCGTGTTCAAGCTTTGTGATCGTGATCAAATCTTCAAACCTCCACCAAAGACCAAGAGAATTTGATAGCCATCAAGGGTTAGTTTATTCCTTTATTCTCATCAAGCAAAATTGACATCCATTCAAGCAAACGGTCCTCTGGGCCCCGCATCCAAGCAAACGGTCCTCTGGGTCCCGCATTCAAGAAAACGGTCCTCTCGGTCCCGCATCTAAGCAAACGGTCCTCTGGGTCCCGCACTTAAGCAAACGGTCCTCTGGGTCCCGCATCCAAGCAAACGGTCCTCCGGGTCCCGCACTTCAGCAAACGGTCCTCTGGGTCCCGCATTCAAGCAAACGGTCCTCCGTGTCCCGCATCCAAGCAAACGGTCCTCTGGGTCCCGCATTCAAGAAAACGGTCCTCCGGGTCCCGCATCCAAGCAAACGGTCCTCCGGGTCCCGCACTTCAGCAAACAGTCCTCCGGGTCCCGCATTCAAGCAAATGGTCCTCCCGGTTCCGCATCCAAGCAAACGGTCCTCTGGGTCCCGCACTTCCAGCAAACGGTCCTTCGGGTCCCGCATCCCAGTAAACGGATCTCGCTATCAGCAAACAGGTCACGCTTCTAGTAAACGGATCTCGCTAACAGCAAACAGGTCCCGCTTCCAGCAAAATGATCTCGCTATCAGCCAGACAGGTCCCGCTATCAGCCACGGTAGGCCGCTTCATCCCACCGAACCTTTTATTATCAACCAAAGCCGCTCACACAGGGAGCACACCTCTATCCCTTGCAATTTCAAATTACTGCTTTTATCGAGTCTTTTCTTTTTCTTGGTGTAGACACCCCGCCTTGGACCTCTCATGTCCTGATGGCATACGTAGTATTTTTATTTATCTTGTTTTCGTTAATTTCTGTTACTTCGGTTAAGTTCCTAACTGATTCCGTTAGTTTTGGACTAAACTGCATAACAGAGTTAACTTTAGAGTCTTTCCTGTCATTCTGTCCTTTTCTACCGCGGGCGCTTCCGGCATTGCCAGTGAGCCGCACGCGCGTCCCTCCCCAAAAGCCGGACCCGCGCGCTTCCCACTTTGGCAGTAACGGATTGCACCTTATTTCCCTCCCTTTTCTTATTTACAAATCTCCTTCTTTATCACAAAAACACCTCTTTTTGCATCCAAGTTCATCCCCCCTTAGTTCATAACTCCCAAATCCTTTATTCTAGCCTTTTCTTTAAAACATAATATTTCTTTCATTTATTATTTGATTTCTTTTATTTATTTTATTTTATTTTTCTTTTATTCATTTATCTTATTTGTGATTAGCCCATTCCATTTCACATGGATGACCAATTTCCCTCCATCATTTCCCTCTCTTTTTTACCTATAAAAACCATCATCTTCTACCTTAGAAAGGGTCTCCAACCTTGATTCACCAACTACATTATACACAAATTCTCCAACAAGAGTTTTTATACAACAAATTGTTCTACAACAATTTCATTACAACAACAACACTTTCAAGTCAAGGTTCCAAGTCCTCTTTCTCAAGGTACAACTCCATTTTCTTCCTTTGTTTTCTTCTTCTTGATGTATGCAATCCCCATTAATGGGACATGACCAACATGACTACTTCACATATTGAAGTTAGTTAAGGTTATCTCCCTACATTTTAATCTTAACTTTAATTCACCATGTTAATTTCTCTTCATCTCTTAATCTAATTCTTTAACATTACTTGTTACATGTAATCTTTATCATTAAATAAATAAAACAATTCTATTTTATTTCCCTTTTATTTCCCCTTTTCTTCTCATCACAATTGTTAGCACATTTCTATTTAATTAATTGAAGGACATGTAAATATTAGAACACCAATAGTAGCAAGACCTGCGTAAGCGGGGCGGAGTGGGTGTTTAAGTACTTCCCACTCCGTCACCTAACCCCCGAACCCTTCTCTCCCGAATCTCTGGTTTTGTACATAAATTAGGCTATTTCTAGGTTTTTCTTATGTTCCTTTAAAAACATAGGTGGCGACTCTAAACAATCTAAAACAAGTTAGACATCCTAGGATAATTCACCGCTCTAGCCAAGTTGTGGTTTCCCGGGATATCTACAGTGGCGACTCCGCTGGGGAAGATTTAGAGGTTAAACTTGCGTTCTTAACTTTTGGTGTTCTTATTACTGTTTTCTGGGCATTCTGGTAAAAAAGGTGGGAAGCGCGCGCCTCTGGCCTTCTTGGCCTAAAGCGCACGCGTCCGACCCCAATTACCAGAATCGCCCGCCTCCTTTCTTGTCTTTCAATTCCATGTTTCTGTGCTAACAATTACTGCAGGGGAAAGAATTTTTTATTTAGGGTCAAGGCAATTCCTTGAACCCACTGATTCGCAGATACTGCCCAGAATCGGGCGCCTCTGCCCTTCTTTGTCTACCGCGCGCGCCTTCCGAATAAGCCACCCAATGCGCGCGCTTCTAGGCGCATTCCCAAAACAGAACAGTGCACAGAAAACAGAACAGAGCAGAATGACAATGTGTGGGCAGCGGGCCTGCACAAAACTTCTTTTATTTTCTGTTTGTTTTATCGGTCACACGGGTGATTCGGAAGTTGTAATTATGTGCTTATTTGTTTTTTTTTTTTTTCTTTTGAAAAAATAAAATGTTTTGTCACATTTTAGACCTCACACTACATGCACATTATTCCTATGAATTGCTCACTATCGAGTCGCACAAGTCCAACCCCAAACCCGTCGAGGCCCGTCCTAGAAAGTTTCAAGCTCCACTCGACCTTGGCTCTTTCGAAGCGGTAAACCTCAGCCCGTGGCGTAGTTCATGACTACATGCCGGGGGTGACCTTTAAGCCTCATATTCAAGCCGAGCACAAACCACACAATTCAAGTTTAAGGTCTAACACTCCGTGACTCAAGTCGGTTTTCATGTTCCGAGATTTCCCTAAACTAATGTCTTCAAATCATACATGCCAACTTGTTGCAATGGACGAAATAAAACTCCGTCCCCAAAAGTGGCTATCTTGGACGAAAATAAAAAAAAACCGTCCCCGCATGTATGATTTACTACATTAATTTAGTTTAATCCCGTCACATGTAGGTATCACAAGCGTGGTGGAATCCGATGAGTATATGGGACCGCGAGAAGGTCTATATACTAGTGTGACGATTCCACTATTTTTTCTAGAAACCCCAAAAAGGACTCCGTCCTTCCGACTTTGTAAATAAAAAAAAAAGTCATTTTTTCTCTATGTGGTTGAGTCTTTTTTCCTTGTTTGTGGGTTTAATCATATTACTCAAAAGGTGTTTGTGGGGCCAATCTAAGATCAACCGTGTTCTTCCAATAGGTCCAATGGCTTCCAACGGCAACGACAACAACGGTGGAAAGGATTTCGTATCCAACGAAGGGTTACTCAACATAATGAAATCAATGGGGGAACAAATGGATAGGATTGTCGAGGATGCCCGCCGTAAAGACAATTTGTGGCAAGCTCATTTCGATATCGACAAGAGGATTCACAAAGAAGAGGTTTCCGAACTCAAGGCCCGTCTTGATCATGAAAGAAGAATCCACAAGGAAGAGGTTTCCGAACTCAAAGCCCGTTTGCAAGAGCTCACCGACAGCAAAGCAAAGTTCAACGATAAAGCATGCTCAAGTGGCCCGACCCTCAAAAGCTACAAAGGTACCACCAACAACCGAGTTTTCACTCCTCTCCTAGGAGTAACCCAAGCCGAGGCATTTGAAACGTTGGTGGCAAGTGGGAAGGTCAAACCTTTGGAAGGGTACAAGCCGAAGGCGATACTGAAGAATCATGCACATAGTGAATGGTGCGGCTACCACGAGCATAGTGGCCACACTACCGAAGGGTGCTTCCTTCTCCGAAACATCATCCAAGATTTGATCGACAACGGCGAATTTACCGTGGGTGAAGAGCAACTCATCAAAGAAGTGGCTTGGTTTTGAAATGGGGCTTCAACAAAGAGGACGACGACAACAATCTCCGTTTCTCTTTCTCTACCTAGTAGTAGGAATAAAAAAAAAAAAAAGAGTCAAAAGTCCTCTTTTGTGTGCATTAATGTTTTCTCTCGTTCCATGTTAAGTGTCGAGTCTTATCATCGAATAAAAAAAGTCGTTCTTGTCCTCATACACTCTTCCAAGTTGTTCAATCTAATTCTTGGCAAAATGATGAAAATATGTCTAAACGAGTTTTGGAACGAAGGCCATCACTTGAACGCCTAGGGGCTAAACATCGACGCCAACATCAACGACGAAGACAAGACAAACAAGGTGGAGAAACAATCATAAAGAAGTCAAGCAAAGTTTTCAAAGGGGGATTAAAAAAAAAAAAAAAAAAAGAGAGAGAGCTCGCTAGGTTGAAACCATCAAATCAACCTAGGAAAAAGTTAGAGCACAAAAAAAAAAAAAAAAAAAAATCCCCCTCAATCAAAGAAGATCAACATCATCATCCACCAACAAAGGACGAAGCTATGAAGCAAAAATTCCATCACGAAGAATGGAGAATCCACAAGAACTACGGTGACATGAGCCTCTACACTAGAGGAACGTAGGCAACCTGCGGGTCCGGTCTCATGCAAGAAAGAAGATATGTTTAGCCCTAGCGCGTTATGGTGATTGGCCTTCATCTCGAACTTGTCAAGACATCTTTGTACGATTTATTTGCCAATGAATTAATCACCAAAAATATTGAACAACTTTCTTAGATTTGGAATCATTTCGCGCTCCTTGTCGAGTTTAGGGACTTCTATTCTTTCTGCATACTCCCAATTCCTTGCAATCAAATTGGGGCTTTCCTTCTCTTCTCTCTTAATGACTTACTTTCCTTCACGAGTCATTCAATTCAATAAAAAATACATGTCAATACTAGGGACACTTCCCTAGTCAAGTCAATGTCACTCATCATTAGTGACAAAAGGTCTTCACCGCAAAATCACATGTCTTATCTCCTCAGATAGAGTCAATGCACACTTCCTCATCAATTGAGTCAAAAAAAAAAAATAAAAAAAAATGATGAAGACGCAAAAGAGATGCCCGCTAGATTGAAAACCCGAAAGGGCGGTCTAGGCAAAAAACAGGGTGCGTCATAAAAAAATAAAAATAAAAAAATGAGAGAGTGAGAGAGAGAAGGGAAAGAGAAATGGAGATCCCCGGCCTCTAAAGAAGACAAGTTCTACATTGAATCTCCTCAGCAAGTCAATTCCCCACCGAGTCAACTTTGGGATTGCAAAAGGCTCGACAAGATATAGCACCATCAAAGGTTGTCTTGGGTTATCGGCATCATTCTCCAGCAGTGTGCATTTTTGGGTTCATGAAAAGAAGGCCCGTGGTAACCAAGATCCATCCGATAACAAGCCCATCATAAAAGGGAACGAGGTTGCACAAATAATCCCTAGCTAGTCAATTGGCTTGGGCAGCAAATAGCAACAACATGTGTCTCAGTTTTCAAGGCTTCTTCAAGTATGTGCTTCTAAAGTACGCCGAAAGGCTCCCGAGAAATGGAGTAGCTCTTGCCATGTCCTCTCATGTTTGTTCCCTCGCACGAGGATGGGTCACTCTTGCTTTGCTCAACAAATGGTAACGCCCTAGGGGCTATATGACCCGAGAACAAGGGCTTCTTTTGACAATCAACAAGCCCTAGGGGCTATGCTCGAAAAAGATGTGTGAGACTATCCTCAAAGTCTCTCAAAAGGGATGTCAAAAATCCCTCTTGTCACGTGTGCCCGTGCTCGTTCTCCCAATCAAGGATGGACCTTTCTCGCAATCAATGATGGCATTCTAGGGGCTACGGTCAAGTCTTAAAGGCTCCCTCGGCAAAGAGAAATTAACTCCCCAGTAGTATCCCCAGCCAAGTCATGTGCAACATTGGAAGCTTCCTCAATTCGGCACCGAAGGTCTCCAAGGGCTTCGCAATCTACAATCTTTTGGGCTACGGCATTACAGTAATTCGAGCAAAGGACAGTACTAGGGCTTCGCGACTGACAGTCTTTTGGGCAACAATACTCGAGCAAGTGCAATGTGGAGTAGTCTTATGGCTCCATGAGAACAATCAAGATTCAAGGGTCTCTCAACACTTCAAGTCAGAGGCTTCTTGGTTTTAAATGAAGACTCCGATGTTATGAATGAAGTTGATGATTTTTGTTAGAACTCACAGCGAGATTTTGAAGGAAGTCTTAGAGAAAAGGAAAAAGATTCAAAAGCACAAGGTGCAGCTCAGATAAAGTTGGGCCACAGCACTAGTTGCATCCGAAGATCCGTCATTAGTTCAACTCAAGAAGAGTCAAGCAAGCATACTCATTTGAGACTTTATCACGCCAAGACCTTATCCTCCGCGACCTCGACGGAACCGCAAGACATTACTGCATCCTTTGACATAAGCCCTCAACCATTTGGGTATCGACCACAATGAGGCCATTCATCTCCCCAGTAAGAGCAAGAAGGAGATCTCTATCAAGAATTCTACCAAACGGTACATCCGCACTCAATGCCGAGCCAATCACGAGATAATTTGGGGCTTTACAATGAACGGTCTTCACATCCCGCCATCTACAAGCCCACGACACTTGGGGCTTTGCAATCTCTCGAAGCTTGGCATCAACGATCTCCTCTTGGGGCTTGCTCACTACAACAACAAAGGGCAATTTACTCGAATGGGCCAAGAGCTGATTTATCTTGGAGCTATGCAAGTCCCTCAAAATTTGGCATCAAAGGCATTCCAGGGGCTTTACAATCAGCAACCCCTCATCTCGGCATCAAAAGCCTTTTGAAACCCCCATAATCGACAAATCTCTTGGGGCTAGACATCAATCTTCGTTGGGCACACCGGCGACAACAGAATTCAAGCGAAGCAATCCGGACTTCGACTGAACATGACTTGATCTTGGGTTGGCTTCACAAGCACACAATGGTTAAAATGGTTCACCCACGAACTAAAAAAAAAAAAAAAAAAATATTTTCCTCACATGTGTGCATATTCTTTCCTTTCTAAAAAAAAAAAAAAAAAAAGAGATTTTTTCTTTCTTTTTCTCCTTCTATGTGCAAAATTATGTGCTTTACTTTGCTTTGCTCCTAGCTTCTCCTCCAGCATTCTCCATCATCCTTGAACTACGCTGGTCTGATTCTCTTAAAGGGATACGTAGGCAGCCTTTTGGCACGACCAACCCATCATCCAGAATCATCCAAAATGCCATCTCACCAACCCAACATCAAGAGCATTCTCTCATCAATGGACATTCTCCATCAAAGCATCCTCCGCGAACATCAGGAATCCATCTCCACTCAAGCGGCAATGGTAAGTGAAGGTATGAATACATCCGACGCTTCCTCAAATCACACCGCACACAAGATCACTCTTTACATTCTTACTTCTCTCTCATTACAAAGGTGCTTTCAAGATCACATCACACCACGGGCACAATTTCTCTCAATCATCATATTTCATGCATGTCCCTGCACAAGCACATATACCTGCAAAGCACATAACAGGTACCACCGCAAAGCCAAACAGCATCCGCTACTCAAGGCACTTCATCCCCAACAGAAAGTGATTCACAGTCAACTATGCCTGCATCCCCATAAAATCAAGCAACCACACGTCATCAGCAACCAAGCATTCCCCACCAGATTTCAATCATCAACTCGCTCGCAAACGGGAGCGTGTATCAAACCGCCCGCAAACGGGGGCGTTTTCTACCAACTTGCTCGCAAACGGGGGCATGTTATCTCTGACAGCTCGCAAACGGGAGTTCGTCATCAACTCGCTCGCAAACGGGAGCGTGTATCAAACCGCTCGCAAACGAGGGCGTTTTCTACCAACTTGCTCGCAAACGGGGGCATGTTATCTCTGACAGATCGCAAACGGGAGTTCGTCATCAACCGCTCGCAAACGGGAGCGTTTTCTATCAACTTGCTCGCAAACGGGGGCATGTTATCTCACACAGCTCGCAAACGGGAGCGTGTATCAAACCGCTCGCAAACGGGAGCGTTTTCTATCAACTTGCTCGCAAATGGGAGCATGTTATCTCAGACAGCTCGCAAACGGGAGCGTGTATCAAACCGCTCGCAAACAGGAGCGTTTTCTATCAACTTGCTCACAAACGGGAGCATGTTATCTCAGACAGCTCGCAAACGGGAGTTCGTCATCAACCGCTCGCAAACGGGAGCGTTTTCTACCAACTTGCTCGCAAACGGGAGCATGTTATCTCAGACAGCTCGCAAACGGGAGTTCATCATCAGCCGCTCGCAAACGGGAGCGTGTATCAAACAGCTCACAAACTAGAGCGTTTTCTACCAATTTGCTCGCAAACAGGAGCATGTTATCTCAGACAGCTCGCAAACGGGAGATTGTCATCAGCCGCTCGCAAACGGGAGCATGCATCAAACCACTCGCAAACGGGAGTGTGTTATTAAGTCGCTCACACAGGGAGCGCACCTCTATCCTTTGTAATTTCAAAATTCCTGTTTTATCGAGTCTTTGTTTTCTTTTGTCGATGTCCTCGGCGGATGTTTTGTTCTTTCGTCGACGCGTTTTGCTTCGCAATCCACGTCGCCGAGGGGCTATATAGACACCCCGCCTTGGACCTCTCATGCCCCGATGGCATACGTAGTATTTTTATTTATCTTGTTTTCGTTAATTTCTGTTACTTCGGTTAAGTTCCTAACTGATTCCGTTAGTTTTGGACTAAACTGCATAACAGAGTTAACTTTAGAGTCTTTCCTGTCATTCTGTCCTTTTCTCCCGCGGGCGCTTCCGGCACTGCCAGTGAGCCGCGCGCGCATCCCTCCCCAAAAGCCGGACCCGCGCGCTTCCCACTTTGGCAGTAACGGATTGCACCTTATTTCCCTCCCTTTTCTTATTTACAAATCTCCTTCTTTATCACAAAAACACCTCTTTTTGCATCCAAGTTCATCCCCCCTTAGTTCATAACTCCCAAATCCTTTATTCTAGCATTTTCTTTAAAACATAATATTTCTTTCATTTATTATTTGATTTCTTTTATTTATTTTATTTTTCTTTTATTCATTTATCTTATTTGTGATTGGCCCATTCCATTTCACATGGATGACCAATTTCCCTCCATCATTTCCCTCTCTTTTTTACCTATAAAAACCATCATCTTCTACCTTAGAAAGGGACTCCAACCTTGATTCACCAACTACATTATACACAAATTCTCCAACAAGAGTTTTTATACAACAAATTGTTCTACAACAATTTCATTACAACAACAACACTTTCAAGTCAAGGTTCCAAGTCCTCTTTCTCAAGGTACAACTCCATTTTCTTCCTTTGTTTTCTTCTTCTTGATGTATGCAATCCCCATTAATGGGACATGACCAACATGACTACTTCACATATTGAAGTTAGTTAAGGTTATCTCCCTACATTTTAATATTAACTTTAATTCACCATGTTAATTTCTCTTCATCTCTTAATGTAATTCTTTAACATTACTTGTTACATGTAATCTTTATCATTAAATAAATAAAACAAATCTATTTTATTTCCCCTTTATTTCCCCTTTTCTTCTCATCACAATTGTTAGCACATTTCTATTTAATTAATTGAAGGACATGTAAATATTAGAACACCAATAGTAGCAAGACCCGCGTAAGCGGGGCGGAGTGGGTGTTTAAGTACTTCCCACTCCGTCACCTAACCCCCGAACCCTTCTCTCCCGAATCTCTGGTTTTGTACATAAATTAGGCTATTTCTAGGTTTTTCTTATGTTCCTTTAAAAACATAGGTGGTGACTCTAAACAATCTAAAACAAGTTAGACATCCTAGGATAATTCACCGCTCTAGCCAAGTTGTGGTTTCCCGGGGTATCTACACTTGGTGATGTCCTAGGCGGATGTATGTCTTTCGTCGGCACGTTTGCTTCGCAATCCACGCCGCCAAGGGGCTCTGTAGACACCCTGCCTTGGACCGCTCACCACGATTGCACACTTGATTTTGTGTTTCTCCCTTTTTTAAGTGTTTTTGTTAGTTTCAGTAACTTTGGTTAAGTTCCAGACGGGCTCTGTTAAGTCCAGGGACTAAACTGAATAACAGTTCTAACTTTCTAGTCCATTCTGTCAGATTTTTCCTTTCAGAGTCGCGCGCTTCCGCCCCTTGAGGCCAGACGCGCGCGCCTTCCGCCGCCTAGGTGGGATGCGCGCGCTTCTGGGGTGCGTCAGTTACAGATTCTGCCCAAGAATCTCTCCCTTGCTCATTAGACATGATTTTGCCTGGGAAAGATTTCTTGGAGACTCCGTTTGGCTCCAAAAATCCCCTCTTTCAACTATAAAAACCCCTCCAATCCATCATTGGAAGGGACCTTTTTTTGGACCTCTTTTGGCACTTTAAGAATTTTCAACCTTGAACCTTACTCTAGGCAATTTACTAAAGATATTCTCTCCAAGTATTCAACCTCTTCTTCAAGACTTTTCAAGAGGTTCTCTTTGAAGGATATTATAGGTAAAAATGTCTTAACTTTATTCTTCTTCTTCTTCTTCTTCTTCTTCTTCTTCTTCTTCTTCTTCTTCTTCTTCTTCTTCTTCTTCTTCTTCTTCTTCAATCAAATGTGCAATCACCCCAAAACCATTTGGGACATGACACCAATGGCCCTTTCATTACATTGAATTGGCCTAAGAGTTATCTCCCTACATTTTAAACAATAAAACCCCCTTTTATCATTATTAAAATACGAAGAACACATTTATCTTTGAAGTGAATTATGAACAAACAAGACCGACTTTGCTCAGGCAAAATGGGTGTTTAAGTACTTCCCATTTCGTAACCTAACCCCCGAACCCCTCATCCCAAAGAATCTCTGTTTTCACAAATCAAACTTAGGCTCAATAAACATTAGATTTTCTTACGTTCCTCAAAAACGTGGGTGGCGACTCTTAAAATCAAGTGGACAACCTAGGGTAATTCGCGCGCTCTAGCCAAGCCGCGATTCCCCGGGGTATCTACAAGTCTTCATTCCAAAACTTTGATGGGATCTCCACCTCTTCCACAACACAACATGACTCTCTTTCTAGAGACGGTCCTTTCATGGATTCAAGTACGGGAACCATGACATTCTCTCCTAACACATTCATAGAGAGGGTCCCGTCTTTCACATTAATCACCGTGTTAGTAGTAGCCATGAACGGACGCCCAAGAAAAATATGTGTTTCATCCGTCCTACCAACATACCTCTCCATCTCTAGAACGACAAAATCCACTGGTGCAATCACTTTGTCAACTTGGACTAAAATGTCCTCTACAATGCCCATAGGATGTTTGATCGAACGATCCGCCAATTGAAGGGACATTGTAGTTGGCTTCAGTTCACCTAGCTTTAATTTCTTAAACACAGAATAAGGCATTAGATTAATGCTAGCACCTAGGTCCAACATAGCCTTCACCTTTTTAGAATCCCCCAACTTATTTGGATGTTAAAACTTCCGGGGTCCTTTAGTTTTGGTGGAAGGTTTTGTTGAAACACGACACTAGCATTTTTAGATATAATCAACTTTTCATCTTTTCCGTACCTCTTTTTCCTGGAGTTAATATCTTTGAAAAATTTAGCATAAGACGGAATACTTTTAATGACATTTAGAAAAGGAAGGTTTATATTCACTTTTGAGAACATGTCATATATTTCAGAAATTTGCTTGTCCATCTTATGTTTTAAAAGTCTACCGAGAAAAGGGACGGGAGGAACATATGGTTTGGGGGATGAAGATTTCTTTTTAAGCTTGTTCCCCAAACCATCTTCCTCACAATCTAAGTACTCTGCAGGTATATCTATAACAGGATACGGGGAAGGAGAATGAGAAGTAGGTACCTCACCACTTACCACCTTTACATCGTGTATTACAGTGATTGCCTTAGCATGCTTTGTTTTATTTCTTGAAGTACCCAGTGCTTGACTCCTCAAGGCCTCCGCAAGTTTCCCTATTTGAGTCTCCAACTTCCCAATGGCTGTTTTTTTTTTTTTTTTGAGCTTGCTCCTGTGCTAGTGCCATTCTTGTCAAAGCTTCCTCCCATTGTGGCTTTGGGTCTTGATAGGTCCCTTGGCCTTGTTGAGGTGGAGGGTGAAGAGGTTTTTGTTGTTGTTGATTGTTCCACCCAAGATTAGGGTGTTGTCTCCACCCAGGATTGTATGTGTTAGAATAGGGGTCATTTTGTGGAGGCCTTTGTTGAAAGGAGTTCATAGCGTTGACCTGTTCCTGTTCAAGGTGAGCAGAAAATTGTCCACTAGCTGAACAAGCATTAGTGACATGAGTAAATGAACCACAATTATAACATGCATCATGAACAACACTAACATTATTTTGAGTGTTGTTTGCAGTTAATAATGCAATTTGCTTAGTTAAGTTCGCTAACTGCCTAGCCATGTCATCAGTTTGACTCAATTCATGAACTCCCCCGCACATTACCCCTAGTACTCTTTTGCTGAGAATTTTCCCCCAACATTTCAAACAATTCTTTAGTTTCTTGGGGGATCTTACATACTACAGATCCACCTGCTGCATTATCAACCATAGCTTGGTTGATTTGGGATAACCCATCATAAAAGGCTTGATTCAATAGGTGTAGGTCAAACTCATGGTGAGGACATTGCATCAGTAACATTTTAAATCGCTCCCACGATTCATGGAAGGGCTCACCTGATTCCTGAGTAAAACCTATGATCTTTTTCCTCATCTCTGATAACGTAGCATGGGGATAATATTTATTCAAGAAAGCATTTTGCATTTGATCCCATGTTGTTATACTACCTGACGCTAAAGACATTAACCAGGTTTTCGCTGCATCTTTCAAACAGAATTGAAAGCATCTTAATCTAAGTTGATCATTATTTAAGTCCCCGAGTGGGAGACACTCTATGATATTAAGATAATCTATCACAAAGTTCAATGCATCTTCCTTAGCCATCCCGTGAAAGCTAGGAAGCATGTTAAAGTATGTATTTTTAATTTCATACCTTCTTGCCACGGCTGGCGAGGCAATGCAAGAAATAGCCCCATCAATCTTGGGACGGGCATATTCTCGCATGGTTTTGGTTTGGGGATTTTCCACATTCTCCCCCATCTCAACTTCTTGATCTTCTACCTCGGTGGTAGAAGTCTCAGATTCAGTTTCTTGTTCTTCTTCGAGGGGAATGCCCTCTTCCAGTTTATCTATGTGATCGTTCAAAGGAAACAAGGTAGATTTAAATGAACGACGACCAAGCATAAACTACTATTTCTCAGAATTAAGTCCCCGGCAACGGCGCCAAAAACTTGATGTCTTAAATTTACCCTTGGAAATGCACAAGTTACCGGTGTAGTATATGCAAAGCAGGGTGTCGAACCACAAAGGACTATATTGGAGAAAATAGCAATTTAAAACAGTAAAATAAATAGATTTAATTTTGAGACTTATTAACTAATAAAACAGTTAAATAAAAGAGCAATTGAAATAAATATAAATATGAGAGAAAACCTACAGACTGGGTTCACAAGTATCTTCCCTATGTTCAAATTCCCTAATTATGTTAATTATTGTTGGGTGTTCATCACTAATGTAACAATCCGTCCCGTAAAGTTAAGATCATAATTTCCTTTGTTGTTATGTTTTCCATAAAGTCTACACAACAACGCACAAAGAATCCCTTAAGAACACAAGAATATATGAACTTGAATCCTAAATCGGGCGCAAGCCACTCAATAAGATTCAATTACCAAAATGATGGCTTATATGCAATTAACCCACTAACATGCAATTAATCACATCCACTAAACATCAATCATGCACAATATTTCGAACTATTGAACATAAAAGAATGAAGGAATATAAAACCACCTTTGATAAACCCAACAATGAATTAATCTAATAAAAATTAAACACAATTAATCATAGAGTTGATACTTGTTACCTCCAATAAGTAGAATAGAAAATTAGTTCATCATTAATTGATGAACCCTAATATTTGATGAAGAAGAAATCATAAAATTCTAGGGAGAAAAATAATAATAAGTCTTGTCTCCCAATAATATTTGCTAATCCTAAAACTCAATAAAAGTATCCTTTTTATACTAGGAAATAGGAAAAAGAATAATAAAATAAAATCCTGCATCTAAAAGAAACGTGAGTTGCTAGTCCTGTTATGCGTGGCTTATTTTTCTGATTTTCTGAAATTCCCATAAAGCCCCTGGAGTTTTAATAAATTCTTGTTTTGCCCTCCAACTTTTAATAATTCCAGAAATGTCCTGAACTTTTGAATAACTGCAGTGTCACGACCCGAAATATAGGCTCTATTTTATTAGTAATAAATAATTATTTATTTATTTATTTGCTTATTTATTTATTTAAATTATTATTTATTTAAATAATTATGTGTGCAATTTATGTGTTATAATGATTATGCCTAGCATTTATTTTGGTCATTTGTGCTAGTGTAGAAGTGTTGAGTCTTATTAGTTAGTGGGGAGTTTAATTAAAAAGGTAGTTTTGGGGGAGGGGCCTTTTTGTAACATTTCAAATATTTCTTTATCTCCTCCCTACTTCCCTCACATTCTCCCTCACCCTCACCACTCTTCCCAGCCATTCCTCTCTCTCCTTAGAAAAGGTAAGCATTTTCTCTTCTTTATCTTCTCTCTTCATTTTCTCTATCTTCCCATCATCTTCTCTCGTTTCTTAAAACGTAAACCTTGTTTAGATCGTCGATAGGATCGCGTAGAGCCAAAAAGAATCGAATTCCGTCAACTTTCATTATTTTCAAGTAAGTTACTTTTCCCCAATTTTTATGCCAAAATGCTCATATTATGTTCATATAATGCCATTGTTGTTATAAATGAAGTTTGGATGAGTTTAGATGTTGTTTGGGGTTCATTTGAGTTTTTGTCTAAAAATGGTGATTGATGTTGATGTTGAGTTTGATCCTTGATTTGGGGTCATTTATGGTGTTCTTAAGGTCCCCTTTTGTGTTAGATGTTGTTTGGGTACCTTGGGGATCTTTGGTTGGGTTTGATTTGAGGATTTGGTGAAATGGTATAAACCCTTTATGAACTCAGCTCTGTTTTTCCGCCCAGAACGCAGACCAGGCGCCCGCCTGCCTTGACCCAGGCGCCCGCCTGCCCCCTTTTTCCAGCGACCCAAACCTACTGGACAAACAAGCGCGCGCCTGCCCCTGCCCGAGCGCCCGCCTGCTTGGAAAATTGCCCTTTTTTGCTTGTTTTAACTAAATGGCTTAACTAGTTTAGGTTTAATCCTTCTAATTAACTTAAGATAACAACGTGGAACACATTATTGCTTGGATTTGATTCTTTTGTGAATAAATATGACGTGAAATTTATTTAAGTACCGTTTTGGTAATGTTGGGCATCTTTGACGTGCTGTTTATATTGGTCTACCTTTGTGGTGATTTAATTGGATTGGTTCCCTACTTTGGAACCCTAAGTTGTTTAATTAAGCTAGTATTTATTACTTAGCACTTATTTGAAAGTCCAGCTGGTATTTGTGTTGTGTCGGGCGATGTGAGATATTGTGATGGCACCGGCCAAGTCCATTATGGTGTCGACCATTGTTTTGCCCTTACTTTCCTCTTCCAGATCGGCCTTGGTTGAGACGTTTGGAGCATGACTTTGTGGCATGGCTCCCGCCCCTTGTGGCATATTACTTTGTTATTGGTTCCGGTACCGGGGTTTTATCTTCGGCTTTCATGCTATTATGAAGATGACGATTTGTTGATTATTGAAGCTGCGCAGCGATCCTTTATTTGGATGTTCCGGTTTGGAAAACCTTGGCTATATCCTTTGTTATGTGTTTATTTCCGCTGCTATCTGATACATGCTAAATGCTATGTGTTATGTGATATTATTATTGTTTATTGCTTATTGCATCATAGCATGTCAAGTAGTTGCATTAGTAACTTATTGAGATTTATCTCACCCCCTTTCCTTTTATCTTTGTTTTTCCTTAACCCCCCCCCCCCAGGTGCTAAGGATTAGTCTCGCTGATCACGAGAGCGAGGACGTCGAGTGTGGATCCGTTCTTTTGGGGAAAGTTGTATAGGTTGGTTTACATTATATCAATGTGTAACCTTTTGGGGATATTTGTACCAAACATTGACGTCATTAGGATTTTGTATGTTAGCATAAACTTGTGGAAGTTTATGATAAGTTGTATTTGGTTTTTATCAAACTCGATTTTGTAAAACTTTGGTTCATCACCTTTTGGTGCTAAATGAAATTTTTAACTTCGGTAATTTGGAGTTTATTGTTAGAGTCGACGTCCAGATCGCGGTCCCGGGGCCCGCGGGGTCCGGGGTCGCGACAGTTGGTATCAGAGCTATGGCATTAGCTCTAAGTATAAGTCTAGGTGGATTAGTATTACCTAGGTGGGTAGTAGTGTGCGGAGTGATTAACGGTTGATGTCTTATGCAGGTAATTACTCAGAATGTCTGGAAGAAGAAACAGAGGAGGTACTAGTGGAGCACCGAATCAGAATGATACAAGGGAAGAAGCCCGTGCCATGTTTCAAGGCATGTTTGAGGCGGCCATGAAGGCCATACATGATCAAGGTCCGAGGGTAGAACAAGCACCGCCCCGCTATGGATTGGAGCAATTTCTGAAGTTGAAACCGGTTGAATTCAATGGGGAACCCGATGTAAGGAAAGCTGAGTTGTGGATTGAGTCTATGGAGAAGATTTATGATGTATTTGGATGTTCGGATGAGGACAAGGTCCGGTTCGCGGCTTATAAACTTGTGGGAGCCGCCGAGCATTGGTGGAAAGGTATTAAAGCTACTTGGGATGATACTCACACGGTGTATGCGTGGGAGTTGTTTGTGCGCAAATTCAAGGAGCATTTCATTCCGGTTGTTGATCAAAACCGAAAGGAGATCGAGTTACTCAACTTGGAGCAAGGTGTGTTGTCTATAGCACAATACTCGGCTAAGTTCATAGAATTAGCCCGGTATTGCGACTATTTGGTGAGGACCGAGGAACAAAAGGCTATGAGATTTATTCGGGGATTGAAGACCTCCATCCGTACTCAACTTATTGCTCAACGGATTGTGACTTTCCAAGATGCGGTGGACCGAGCCTACTTAATAGAGCAAGATATTGGGGAACATAAAAGGAAGACCGAGGTAGCTAACCCGAGCAAGCCGGGAGGGCAAAGCAAGCCACAACACCGTTCCGATAACCGAGGTAACTTTGGGGGACAATCTCAGTCCCGAGGGCAACCGATCCCAAGGAACCCGGGTACCACTTCCGGGAACCAAGGGAGTCAAATTAGGAGGCTTTGTTCGTATTGTCAAAAGGAAGGTCATTCTGAAGACCGTTGTTGGAAGAAGCAGGGAAGGTGCACCAATTGTGGTCAAATGGGTCATTTTGCAAGGGATTGTCCGAGGAATAGGATTCAACCATCGGGGGTAGGAGCTGGGGCTCCTCAGGGTCAGAAAAGGGACGCTACGGGAAAGCCCAAGGTCCAAGGGAAAGTGTTTGCAATGAATCAACAACAAGCCACAGATGATCCTACAGTTATTGGAGGTATTATTTCTATATCTAATTTGAGCGCACGAGCGTTAGTAGATCCAGGATCATCTCATTCATACATTTCTGTGAAATTTGCTTCCATGTTAAATGTTGCATTCGAGTCCTTACCGTACGTGCTAGAGGTGTCGACCCCTATAGGAGAATGTTTGATTTCTGATCGAGTCTTTCGTGCTTGTGATGTGGTTATTTGTGGTCGTGTCCTTTGTGCGGATTTGGTGGTTCTTCCTATCCAAGACTTTGATGTCATTTTGGGTATGGATTGGTTGAGCAAGTTTCATGCTTCCGTTGATTGCCGTAAGAAAACTGTTACTTTTTCTATTCCCGATGTGCCTAAATTTGTTTTTGAGGCTAGTACTCTGAGTAGAAAGGTTCGCTTAATTTCTTTTATGAAAGCGAGAAAATTATTGCATAGTGGTTGTGAGGGGTATTTGGCTAGTGTTCTTGATACTAGGAAAGAATCCCCTAGTTTTGATAGTGTTCGGGTAGTTCGGGAATTTCCCGATGTTTTCTCTACCGAGTATGATATGCCTCCCGATCGTGAGATTGAGTTTTGTATAGACCTTTTGCCGGGTACGGCTCCGATTTCGAAAGCGCCTTATAGGTTAGCTCCCGCAGAGTTGAAGGAATTAAAGGTTCAATTGCGAGAGTTGCTTGATCGAGGGTTTATTCGCCCTAGTGTTTCCCCGTGGGGAGCACCGGTTTTGTTCGTGCGGAAGAAAGATGGTTCGTTGAGGCTGTGTATAGATTACCGGAAGTTGAATCAGGTTACGGTGAAGAACAAGTATCCTCTACCGCATATTGATGATTTGTTTGATCAACTTCAAGGGTCCGTGGTTTTCTCTAAACTTGATTTGAGAAGTGGGTACCATCAGTTGAAGGTTAGATCGGAGGATATTCCGAAGACTGCTTTTCGCACTCGTTATGGCCATTATGAGTTCTTGGTTATGCCGTTTGGGTTGACGAACGCGCCGGCCGTGTTTATGGATTTGATGAACCGAGTTTTCCATCCTTATCTTGATTCGTTCGTGGTGGTTTTCATCGACGATATTCTTGTTTATTCGAAATCTCGAGAGGAGCACGAGCAGCATTTGAGGACAGTTTTATCCGTTCTTGCGAGAGAGAAATTATTTGCGAAGTTCAATAAATGCGAATTTTGGCTCGAGAAGGTGTCATTTCCGGGTCACGTGATTTCGAAAGATGGGATTTCGGTGGATCCTTCAAAGATTGAAGCTATAGTGGATTGGAAGAGACCCGAATCAGTGACAGAGATTAGAAGCTTTCTGGGTTTAGCCGGTTATTACAGGAGGTTTATTGAAGGGTTTTCGAGGATCGCTACTCCGATGACTCAGTTGACCCGGAAGAATGTTCCGTTTGTGTGGACCGAGAAATGTGACAAGAGTTTCGAGGAATTGAAGAAGAGGTTGACTACCGCACCGATCTTGACTTTGCCTAATGGGAGCGATGGTCTAGTGATTTACAGTGATGCTTCGAAAGAGGGTTTGGGTTGTGTGTTGATGCAGAATGGGAAAGTAATTGCTTATGCTTCGAGGAAGTTGACCCCTAGTGAACAGAATTACCCCACTCATGATATGGAGTTGGCGGCCATAGTCTTTGCGTTGCACAAGTGGAAGCACTATCTTTATGGAGCGAAGTTTGAGATTTTTACGGATCACAAGAGTTTGAAGTACCTATTCTCTCAGAAGGAATTGAACAACCGACAACGTCGATGGATGGAATTGTTGAAGGATTATGATTGCACGATTTCTTATCATCCGGGGAAGGCGAATGTAGTAGCCGATGCGATTAGTAGGAAATCTTATGTGGCTTCGATGATGGTTCGTGAATGGAAAATGCTTGAGGATGTTCGAGATTGGTCTCCTCGTGAATCGAGACATGGGGCTATTTTTGCGAATATTAGGGTGTCTCCGACCCTAATTCAAAGGATAAAGGAAGCTCAGAAAGAAGATCCCGAGTTGGTGAAAATAATGGGTAAATTGAAGGAAAAGAACTTCGAGGATTTTTCTATTAGCCCGGCGGGAGTGTTGACTTTCCGTGGAAGATTGTGTGTTCCGGATGTTGATGGAATTAAACAGAGAGTTCTTGATGAGGGTCACAAATCGAGATATACTATTCATCCAGGTAGTACGAAGATGTATAAGGATTTGAAGCAACAATTTTGGTGGATTAATATGAAAAGAGAAATAGCCGAGTATGTTTCAAAATGTTTAACTTGTCAGCAGGTCAAAGCCGAGCATCAGAGACCCGCGGGACTACTTCAGCCGTTAGAGATTCCCGAGTGGAAATGGGAGCATGTGACTATGGATTTCGTTACGGGACTGCCTCGTACCCGTAGGAAGTATGACAGTGTTTGGGTAATAGTGGATAGATTGACCAAGAGTGCCCATTTCTTGCCTATTGACATCAGATATTCGATGGAGAAGCTTGCGACCCTTTATATCGACGAGATTGTTAGATTGCATGGGGTTCCGGTTAGCATTGTGTCAGATCGAGACCCGAGGTTTACTTCTAGATTCTGGAAGGCGTTTCAGGAGGCTTTGGGTACAGATTTGCGATTCAGTACGGCTTTTCATCCTCAAACCGATGGTCAATCCGAGAGGACTATTCAGATTTTGGAGGATATGTTGCGAGCTTGTGCGATAGACTTTTCCGATTCTTGGGATTCGCACCTACCGTTAGTGGAGTTCTCTTACAACAACAGTTATCAGGCTAGTATCGAGATGGCACCGTATGAGGCTTTGTATGGAAGAAAATGTAGATCGCCTATTTGTTGGGATGAGGTCGGTGAAGCGAAAGTTTTGGGTATTGATTTGCTTCGGGATTCAGTTGAAAAGGTTAAAGTTATCCGGGATAGATTGAAGACAGCCCAGAGTCGACATAAGAGCTACGCAGACAACTGAAGGCGAGATCTTAGTTTTCAGATTGGTGATTTGGTATTCTTGAAAGTGTCTCCGAAGGTGGGTATTCGTAGGTTTGGGAAGAAAGGCAAATTGGCTCCGAGGTTTATTGGCCCGTTTGAGATTTTGGGAAAGGTTGGACTTCTAGCGTATCGTCTTGCGTTACCGCCATCTTTGGACCGGTTGCACAACGTCTTTCACGTTTCTATGCTTCGGAAGTACGTTCATGATCCGTCTCACGTGTTACCGAGTGTACCGGAGGATATTGAGCCCGATATGACTTATGAGGAACGACCGGTTCAGATCTTAGATTCTAAAGTCCAAGAGTTGAGGAGCAAGAGCATCGCGTTGGTTCGAGTCCTTTGGAGGAATCATAATATCGAGGAGTCAACGTGGGAGCTTCGTGATGAGATCGAGAGGAAATTTCCGTGGCTTTTTGCTTGAGGTAAGTCTCGTTAAAATTCGGGTCGAATTTTCTTTAAGGGGGAGTGAATGTCACGACCCGAAATATAGGCTCTATTTTATTAGTAATAAATAATTATTTATTTATTTATTTGCTTATTTATTTATTTAAATTATTATTTATTTAAATAATTATGTGTGCAATTTATGTGTTATAATGATTATGCCTAGCATTTATTTTGGTCATTTGTGCTAGTGTAGAAGTGTTGAGTCTTATTAGTTAGTGGGGAGTTTAATTAAAAAGGTAGTTTTGGGGGAGGGGCCTTTTTGTAACATTTCAAATATTTCTTTATCTCCTCCCTACTTCCCTCACATTCTCCCTCACCCTCACCACTCTTCCCAGCCATTCCTCTCTCTCCTTAGAAAAGGTAAGCATTTTCTCTTCTTTATCTTCTCTCTTCATTTTCTCTATCTTCCCATCATCTTCTCTCGTTTCTTAAAACGTAAACCTTGTTTAGATCGTCGATAGGATCGCGTAGAGCCAAAAAGAATCGAATTCCGTCAACTTTCATTATTTTCAAGTAAGTTACTTTTCCCCCATTTTTATGCCAAAATGCTCATATTATGTTCATATAATGCCATTGTTGTTATAAATGAAGTTTGGATGAGTTTAGATGTTGTTTGGGGTTCATTTGAGTTTTTGTCTAAAAATGGTGATTGATGTTGATGTTGAGTTTGATCCTTGATTTGGGGTCATTTATGGTGTTCTTAAGGTCCCCTTTTGTGTTAGATGTTGTTTGGGTACCTTGGGGATCTTTGGTTGGGTTTGATTTGAGGATTTGGTGAAATGGTATAAACCCTTTATGAACTCAGCTCTGTTTTTCCGCCCAGAACGCAGACCAGGCGCCCGCCTGCCTTGACCCAGGCGCCCGCCTGCCCCCTTTTTCCAGCGACCCAAACCTACTGGACAAACAAGCGCGCGCCTGCCCCTGCCCGAGCGCCCGCCCGCCCGCCTGCTTGGAAAATTGCCCTTTTTTGCTTGTTTTAACTAAATGGCTTAACTAGTTTAGGTTTAATCCTTCTAATTAACTTAAGATAACAACGTGGAACACATTATTGCTTGGATTTGATTCTTTTGTGAATAAATATGACGCGAAATTTATTTAAGTACCGTTTTGGTAATGTTGGGCATCTTTGACGTGCTGTTTATATTGGTCTACCTTTGTGGTGATTTAATTGGATTGGTTCCCTACTTTGGAACCCTAAGTTGTTTAATTAAGCTAGTATTTATTACTTAGCACTTATTTGAAAGTCCAGCTGGTATTTGTGTTGTGTCGGGCGATGTGAGATATTGTGATGGCACCGGCCAAGTCCATTATGGTGTCGACCATTGTTTTGCCCTTACTTTCCTCTTCCAGATCGGCCTTGGTTGAGACGTTTGGAGCATGACTTTGTGGCATGGCTCCCGCCCCTTGTGGCATATTACTTTGTTATTGGTTCCGGTACCGGGGTTTTATCTTCGGCTTTCATGCTATTATGAAGATGACGATTTGTTGATTATTGAAGCTGCGCAGCGATCCTTTATTTGGATGTTCCGATTTGGAAAACCTTGGCTATATCCTTTGTTATGTGTTTATTTCCGCTGCTATCTGATACATGCTAAATGCTATGTGTTATGTGATATTATTATTGTTTATTGCTTATTGCATCATAGCATGTCAAGTAGTTGCATTAGTAACTTATTGAGATTTATCTCACCCCCTTTCCTTTTATCTTTGTTTTTCCTTAACCCCCCCCAGGTGCTAAGGATTAGTCTCGCTGATCACGAGAGCGAGGACGTCGAGTGTGGATCCGTTCTTTTGGGGAAAGTTGTATAGGTTGGTTTACATTATATCAATGTGTAACCTTTTGGGGATATTTGTACCAAACATTGACGTCATTAGGATTTTGTATATTTGTATTCTTGTTAGCATAAACTTGTGGAAGTTTATGATAAGTTGTATTTGGTTTTTATCAAACTCGATTTTGTAAAACTTTGGTTCATCACCTTTTGGTGCTAAATGAAATTTTTAACTTCGGTAATTTGGAGTTTATTGTTAGAGTCGACGTCCAGATCGCGGTCCCGGGGCCCGCGGGGTCCGGGGTCGCGACATGCAGACTAGTCCTTGGACCTTCAGATTTTGCACAGCTGCCCTCAACTTCCAGTAAATTCCTCTTTAGTCCCTGGAGATCCAAATTTCGCCTTATATCATCTAATTTATGCACTTTCCACCTGTTTTACCTGTTTTCTAAATAAACACTAAAACACATATTAAACACACAAATACTCAAGGATTTCACTCAGAATAATTCTAGAAAGTACCGAATAGATGAGTATAAAACTCATCCATCAAATATTAATTCTTGTTCATCAAAATATTCTTCATGATTAATTCTTTAGTTTCAATTATATGTTAAGATATAAATTGACTTTAGAATTGTTGGGTATATATTGCTTCACTAGTGTGAGTGATTATACGTTGACCATTGTTTTGATGATTAAATTCAATTGAGGACCTAGCGGAAGTCAAAAGGATTTAGGTTCATGTGTTCTTGAGTGCTTCATGAATTTCTTGCATGTTGTATAGACCTAGCGGAAAGTATTAACATAAAGAAAATAATAGGATTGCAATCCGGCGACCGAACCGTCCCAATTCTTATTAAAATGAACGAACCCAAGAAAAAAATTGATCTTGTTATTTTGAAGCATAGCATAGAGTGAAAGTGTTTGTGAACCTAATTCGTGAATCTATACGTGAATCTTATTTTTATTTATGTTCTTAGTTTAATTTTAATTATTTCTTTAGTAGTTATAAATAAATCAAAAAACCAAAATCCCCACTATTTACTTGTCTGTTTTAATTACATTCTTGTTAATCCTTCAAGTCTTTGTGGATTCGACTTGCCTGTGCATACTACTACAGCGGTAACTAGTACATTTGCTAGATATTTTAATTATAGGGAGATTTTCCCCATCAAATGATATGTTCGAAAGTGGTTTTTATGTGGGTGCTAAAAGGCGACAGTTCGAGATAGAAAATAATCGAAGATGGTCGGGTTGCACGCACCAGCAGTTTCCGCTCAAATATCTGGGGATCCCGTTGTTCAAAGGTAGAGTCAAGAGGGTACACTTTGCGGAGCTAGAAGCAAAGATGATGAAAAGGGTGGATGGTTGGAAAGCACGGCTTCTGTCATTTGGTGGGAAAGTAACTCTCATCAAATCTGTGCTTTCTAGCATTCCTATTTATTCTTTGGGTGTGCTCAAGGTTCCTAAGGTTGTAACTCGTAAGCTGGAAAGCATTATGTCCAACTTCTTATGGAGCAGTGGAGGTGAAAAAAGGGCTCATTGGGTTTCTTGGGATGTGGTTTGTAGACCTATCCAAGAAGGTGGTTTGGGAATTCGGAGGGTGGGGGATATGAATCAGGCTATGTTAGCCAAGTTGGCGTGGGTGGCCACCAGAGGCAATTCCCTATGGTCACAATGGATCCGTGTCAAGTATAAATGTCAACCTGCAGCCTCTAGTTCGCATGTGTGGCAAGCTGCATCGTCATTTTTACATTAGTTGGATGATTGCAGTCGTTGGGTTGTTGGCAGAGGAGATATCAGATTTTGGACTGATAATTGGTGTGGGGTTCGACTTGGGGGCCCGCTTCCTGAAGATCAACTTTTGACAGTGAGAGATGGTATTCAGGTTTTGGAGGACATGCTTCAGTTTATCCCGCAGGATCTACATGCCAATGTTCGTAGGGTGCATATTGATGAGCATAGTGAGGATCGTCCGGTATTCACTCTTACAAAAATGGGAACTTTTGAGATAGCTGCATGGTGGGATTATATTCGGGTCCGTAGCCTTTTGGTGGAATGGGGTGCTAAGGTTTGGCATCCCAACATCCCTATAAAGGTCAGTGGTTTCTGGTGGAGGGCTATGCACAATGGTCTTCCGGTGGATGCAAAATTGGAGTCTCAGGGCTTCAATATCCCATCTCGATGTGTGTGCTGTCCTGGAGGTGGTCATAGGGAGACTCTTAATCATTTACTTCTACACTCGGCGATTGCGCAATCTGTTTGGAGGCATTGGGTTAGTCTTTTCCCTTTGACTCATAATTATATTGATTTACATCATTTGTGGACTGTTTGGTGTGGTGGACAGTCAAAGCGCCGACAGGTTGGTTTAGTTCGTATGGGTATTATGCTTTTTACTTGTTGGGAGATATAGTGCCAAAATTGTGGATGGGGTTAAAAATTCTCTTATTGAGATGTGCTCATTCCTAGTCCCGAAAGGGGCTCCTAGTGGGAATGACCGTGTCTTGTTGGATAGCTTAGGCCTCAAAGTGGCAGAGCATAAGTTTAGGCGGCAGCGGCTGTTGAGATAGGAGCCTTCGCGTTCTCATGTTTTTACTTTGAATACGGATGGTTCCGCGATAAACGGCCAGTGCGCGGGTGGTGGTATTATAAGGGATGGTATGGGGGCTTTTGTTTGTGCCTTTTCACACTACTACGGAGATGGAACCAACATGAAGGCGGAGATCTTTGCTTTACGTGATGGCCTGCGCTTATGTCATTCTTGGGGTTTATTTTCTGTTCAGGTAAACTCAGATTCCTTAGTAGCTGTGAATATTTTAAAAGGGCGAAATAAGTGTCCGTGGCAATACACGTATGAATTGCGGGAATGTGAAAGTTTGATTGGAGGGTATGAGTTACGTCATGTTCTTCGTCAAGCAAATGGGGTTGTGGATAGATTGGATTTTGAAGCTCATATTCATAAAACGGTTTGGACATATGGATCGTCAAGGGAGCTTCCACGGAGTGTCTTGGACGCGTTACGTTTTGATGAAAGTGGATACTATGTTGAGCGTCGATAATTATTTGATGTTGTTGGTGTTTGCTGCGGCTTGCTTATGGTGTTTGGTTCTTTGGAATAGTTTCTTGAGTGCAAGGAAGGCATACTGACTCGTTTCGGTTGCAAAAGAGGCACACGGGCCCGTGTCTTGGACTTTTGATGGATCATTGGGCTCATTTCAATTTATTAGGATTGTTCTTTGGTTTAATTTTTTCAGGCTTTTATTTTTTAGATGGTTTTACCTTTTGAGGAGTTGGTTTATTTTTTGGATTTCGAGGTCCGGCTCCATATCCGGCAATGAGTCGGGTGGTTGTCCCCCTCTTGTACTTATATTTTATAATTAATAAAATCTTCCCAGGTGCCGCCCTAGTTTCTTAAAAAAAAAAAAAAAAAAAAACTCAAGGTGGAATTGGGGTCGGTTCGTGTATATGGATTATGGTTCGGAGAGATTCAAAGTCAAGATAAAGATTGTTGGGAATATGCTTTTGGATCAATGGCATTTGGTTAAGGATATGTCCGCGATAAGTCGAGTAATTACACTGGGACTTGAATTGGCAAAAAGAAATTTTTTTGGTACAAGGGTTATGGTTTATTGGTTTAATTAGGTTTATTATTGGTACAAGGAATTGACAAAATGAAATCCTTTTGGTACAAGGATTAAGGTTTATGAAAACAATTTTTTCTTAACAATTAGTAAAAACTAGTTTTTAAATGCACACTGACATTTTTATAAATAAGTGGCACTGTTTAAAAGAACATGTGGTGACATTTTTGTAAAACCTGACACTTTTTTTTAAACGCGCGGTAATATTTTTGTAAATAATTGACACTTCTTTTGAACGTGCGGTGACATTTTTTTAAATAACCGGAACTTATTAACACAACACCATTACCACTGACTCTTTAAAACATAGATTGACACTCCTTAACAAATAAACTGACACTCTTTAACACATGAACTGACATTCTCTAAACACATGAACTAGCACTCAATAACTCATGAAACGACACTTTTATACACTACAACTGACATTCTTAAACACTATCACTAACACTCCTTAAATACTACAACTGACACTCAATAACACATGAAGTGACACTTTTAATCACTACAACTGACACTCTTAAACACTACAACTGGACTTTTAAACACTAGTACATACATTCTTATAACACCCTACCTAGTAGTCAATAGCACATGAACTGACACTATTAAACACTTAAACTGCCACTCTTACACACTCGAATTGTCACTCTTGAACACTACCACAGGCTGCACGAAGTTTAACTTATTTACAAAAATGACACCGCACATGATGTTCTTATTTACAAAAAAATGACAACGCACGTTTTTAAAATTTCATTTTTCTTAAGTGCTAGGAAAAACTATTTTTTCATTAGACCAACTCAAAATACAAGACTGCACATAAAAGTGTATTTGGTGAGAACTGAACTTCTAACCTTTCATATAGAAAGGGATATCAGATAACACTTGAGCTGAACTTCTTTGGTCTAAAAAATGTCTAGCTCAAGCGGCATATGGTATCTCTTTTTATAAAAAAGTTCAGAGGTTTAATCCCCCATCAAATGTACATTCAAGGGCTGTTTTGTAATATTTATTTTAATGTAAAAAAATGTGTGGTAAAAATTCTAGCACAAAGTTACTTAAAAATGGTTTTTTTCAAAATTCAAGACACAAAATTAGTTCATATTGGGACAATAGTTTTTTTCTAAAAGAACAATCATTATTTTAGCACTCCCCCTTCTCTCTCTACATGTCCATTTCCCCAAAAAAATTTGTCTTAAAATTAAAATGAATGATTTTTTTGAAAAAACTTTGTCCCTAGACGTATTTTTACCAAATTTTTTCACTAGTCTCTTTGTACATGCAAAACTGAATGTTTGAAAAGATGATTACATGATTATATACGAATCTTTGCCACTAGTTTGTATGAAACGTAGTAATTTTCAGAATTCCTTTAAAATAAAATTTAGACATTCAGTTAAGGATAGTGAGAGTACAAATTTTTTTTTTTTTTTTTTGACGGAGGGAGTACTTCATTCTTAGATTGATTAAGTTCCAAGTTCCAAGTTCCAAGTTAGGGCTTTGGATGGTTCTTGAAATTTGTTTTGGACCATGCCCACTAATCGGTAATGAACCATAGACGACTAACCTCCATAGTGCACCATCGACTTACCTATCTCCAACTAGTATAAATTATAAAAGTACGACTTCTTATCAATATTCTCCTCCCCAGTTGACCCTTTCTTCAGTCTTCTATGACGACTTATCAGTATTCTCTTCCATATATTCCCAGTTGACCCTTTCTTCAGTCTTCTGTGATCGAGAGAGATATGCGTTCAGTCTTGATAGAATTACTCCCTCGTCTCAGAATAAGGGTTGTATTTTCTTTTTTGGTACATTTTAAAGTAAGAGTACTATTTCTAAAATGGCAAAAAATGAATAGTATTTTGGACAATTTTATCTTTATAATATTTGCATAATTAAAAAGAAAAAGAAAACCTAACACTTGCTTTTTACTCACTTACATGAGGAATGTTTTGGACAATTATATTCACAACCCAACCCACTTGCAATTTTCATCCATTTTCTAGTGTTTCCTTGATAAGCGTGTGTTAGTAAATCAGACCCAAAAGATAGCAACAATAATGAACACAAGAAATAACAAGACAGAATTTACGTGGTTCACCAATCTCTATTGGCTACCTCCACGGGCAAAGGGAAACAGATATTATTATGGCGGAGAAACAATTACAAGAATATGATCACACTAATCTATGTTTGCATGAACTTTGATCACAAAGTTCCTAGCTATGCAAAACCCTAGATCTAGAATTATTGATCTCTCTCACTTTCTGAATAAAATAAGGTACTGAATTAATTTAGGACGGAGGGAGTATATAATACGGGTCCTTTGTACACACCTATTCTAATTCAATAAGGATACTCCTTAAGTCCTTATCCTTGTTTGCCATGTAAACCACGCTGACCAAACCAAAATATGATTTGCTAGGCCCACTACTTGACACAGTAACTTAACGTCAATTGCATTGCTCAATATGGCCGGCACTTTCTGTTTTTATGGCTAAGGCCTTGAGCCTTAGCCTAAAAAACACTCCGCCTCATTATACTCCTTCTGTCTCGGAATTATGAACTTGTTAATTTAATCCATTTAAATTTACATCCCAAAAATTCAAAGGCATTAAACTTAACAGCGTGCATAACTAATTAACATTTTACTGTATGAGTTTTACTATGAGGCGAAAGAGTAATTTATTTTATTTTATTTTTTTAAGAAAGAGTGAATAAATTTCTAGAAGCAGTGTTTGCCCTCATTGAACGTAGTTTGCGCATACGTAGTTTGCGCATACTGTAGTTTGATTTATCTCAGTCTAAATTCATAATGGTTGTGGACCCTTTTAATGGTTGGACACTTTCGATTTCAGTTCAATACTTACCACTTAATTTGAATATCGAGAAGCAACAAAAAAAAAAACAAAAAAAACAAGGATTTGTGACTGTCGGAATAATAAATAAAAACGATTGGAAGCGAAATAATCAAATACGAACACAAGAATTTAAATGGTTCATTAACTTGCTTACTTTCAATGACAATTATAATATACTATCTTCACTAATTTAGTTGCACGAATTTAGATCTCTACTTGTATCTCTCAAATATGACCGACTAAAAATATGCTAGGGGAGAGGGTTAAATCCTTAAAGGAGAAAGAATCATATTCCTTATGTACAAAGTAATTGGAATCTTATTTCTTGTTTACGAAATAATTATATTCTCATTAGCAAACAACTTTCCTATTTCTTGAACAATTTCTTGTACCAATAAGAAACCTAATTAAAACATTAAATCTTAACCCTTGTACCAAAAGAATTTCCTTTTGCCAGTCTCATGAGTTACTCGACTTGTCGCGGACATATCATTAACAAATAATTTGATCCAAAGGCATATTCCCAATAATCTCCACCTTGACTTTGAATCTCCCGGAACCATAATCCATATCCACGACCGACCTCAACTCCACCTTGAATTGAATCCTTTGGTTCCGAACATATCTCTCCACCTCCGCCTTTGTCTTTGTCAAGACACCATCTTTGTTCAACCAAGAACAACCACGTTTACTTAGTCAAGTAAACGATTTCACCCCAGCTCAACTTGTGCAATGAATTCTAGATCCTTAGAACCTCTACCACATCTAAAATGCCAAATCTGAAATAACCAATTTCGAATACCATATTACCCAAAGCTTCGAACTATTCTTGGATCACCAACAAACACGAACAAACACCCTTCAATGATTTGAATAAAACTTCTCATTCTAGCGATGTATCTCGAACCCCTGATTACTTGTTTGGATTTCTTCCCAATAAGCATCTGCACAAACGGAAATTGCACGTGAACTGCACGACTGCGTGACGTACGTCTACACGAACAGTTACAAAACTCCACTAACATGTTCTCTTACTTATCTTCTTTCTTCGACCTCTCCATAGCGCCGATGAGAAACAAGAAACTAGCATTGATGTCTTAGAAAACCTTTTAGACCATCCATATAGTGTTTCGGTGGACACTTGAGACTGTACAACTCTAGAATTTAAAAACCCCTTTTGCCGACAAGACTTGTGTATCAACTTTCGGATCCTTGGAAAATACTACACATTAAATCCCCAGATTGTACCTTGTCCCGATTTCTTCTCAATCCTAATCCAATGATGTGCTTCGAAATAGTCTAGAAAGCTTCGAACCCACTCACTTAAAGGTGAATATAATGAAATATTTTACTTTACCTTAAGCGCCCTTTGTCACGTCGGAAAACCTTGCTCCTCCTAAGCAACAGAACAATATGCTAAGCCTAGTATTCCTTAGTGACTCTAGACCGCCTGTCTAGAGTACCGTCCCTTCCGGCTTCTAACAGATTTTCGTGTTTGGAGAGTTTATTCGACGTTGAACCTCGCACACTGAGACAAACTGTCCCAACTCAATCTGCGGATAGTCATCTTGTACCTCAGGATCGTCTGCCTATCCACTCTTTCTTGTAGAAATCGGCTCCACGTTTTCCTCAACTATCTCGCTTTGCTATACCCTTGGATCTAGAAGCCACTCATCCTCACGCCATGAGCCTTCTTCCACTATTAGAGCAAAATCACCATTGTCAATATTTCCCATAGAACCTCCATGATAACATCATCACAAAGACCCATGAAGATTTGTCAATGCGCCTTCTCCTCCATCACTTCCTCACTTCCTTGTAGAATTACAAACTTTATCAGGTCTCGGGCCCCTCTTCTAGATTTTTTTTTTTGAGAATCTTCTTCTTGCTAGAACCCTTGTTGTCTTCCGCAACTATCCGTGCTGACTCACTGTCTGTACAAGATCTACTCCCTGCGAGGGTGCCAATAAACTTTGTTTCTTCAACACGACTTCTGTCTTGATGTGTCCAGCCTAGAAACCTAGATTGCTGCACATACGCTGCACGTGCACTGCACTATCGTTACACGCGAATTGCACGTGCAATGTATGTTCGATGCACGCGAACTACATGGTTTTCATCTTTATTCGCCAAATAATAAAATATTATTCCTCCCAGTAACCTTATCAATAGATGATTCAAATCCTTGACCTATTTTCTTTTTTTTCTGCAGCAAAACCCCATATATCTAAACCGGGCACTGATGGCAATTGTTAGAGCAAAAATTAAGAACAATAGCAAGCGAAATAATCAAACCCGAACACAAAAATTTATGTGGTTCACCAACTTGGCTACGTCCACGGGCGGGGGAGAATATATTACCTTCTAAGGAAATTACAATAGACGATCTTCACTAGTCTAGTTGCACGAATTATTGAGCCCAATAATTTCGTCAACCTAAATTTAGATCTTAGATCTCTACTTGTATCTCTCAAAGATAACCGACTAAAAATATGCTAAGAGAGAGGGTACTATTTATAGTCATAAATACCTAAATCCCTAAATGTGAAGAAATCCTATTCCTTGTGTACAAAGGAATTAAAATCTTATTTCTTGTGTACAAAATAATTCTATTATCATTAGAAAATGGCTTTCCTATTTTTGAACAATTCCATGTACAAATAAGAAACCTAATTAAACCAAATCTTAATCCTTGTATCAAAGAATTTCCTTTTGCCAATTCAAGTCTCAAGAATTATTCGACTAGTCGCGTAGATATCTTTGACCAATAGTCATTGATTCAAAGGCATATTCTCAACAGGAACAATTACAAAATAGGCTGCATCAATTTTGTTGCAATGGTCTACATTTTAACATTTCTTTAGTCGATCCATTTAAAAAAAAAAAGAAAGAAAATTCATTGATTGGTGGATTGAAACTTGAAAGTAACTAGGCTTCATCTAAGACTAACAATCTAATCATTTTAGTGAAACTTTAAAAATCAAAATTGGTAATTCATTAAGTGATTTATTAATAACATTTTATAAAATTTAATTGTGATTATTAAATTAACATCAATGTATGATCAAAGTTAACTTTGTTGGTAGTGGTGCCCTAGGCACGTTTAATAAACGTTGTAATTGTTATCATTTATTTCATATCAATAAAGAGATGTTTTGATTATTATTGTTGTTCATGTTTACTTATAATAATCTCCGTCCCTAGTACTTGTTAAGCACTAGTATAAAGGCTAAATGATCATGGGATGATCATGTTAGATTTATGGGTACTTGTTTGGAACAAGGTACTGGACATGACCCGCTGTATGAGATTTATGTCATGGTCTATGTCGAACATATATCTCATATTAGTTATGTCATTCGAATCCTTAGACATGAAGTTATTATAGTCTTCCACTTGATGAACATTATGTTTGACATATTCAAACGCTACTTTTAACCGGGTAGTTATAAAGGGTATGATTGGCATAATCGGATTCAAGTAGGGAAGAGTAATAAGCTAAATGGATTTGTCCCTCTTCGGAGAGATGTCAAGCTTGGGCCTCTCGTAGGAATGATGTTGATGAAATGTTCGGCCGGACTCAAGTGAATTGATTGGATCAATGTCATTTGGATTATCAACATATTCGGAATCGAGAAAGTATTGAACAAAGACAAGTTGACATGTTGACCATGACTTGTGTTCAATGACATCGTGGACAAAAAGGTTGTGACATGTTCTAAAAGGAATGCGAACTTGTATCTAGTTATATTATTTGGGTAGGTATGACGGTTTGCTAGAACCTAATCATATCTTATGGCTTCATGTTTGAACCCATTGCCAACTTAGTATAATCCTAGAGGGTCACACACAATAGAACGAATCTTTAAAAGGACTAAAGTAGAATTTTTCAGCTATTCTGGGCAGGCGGGCGACCGCACAGCCTTCTTTGGGCGGCCGCACGGTGGTGTCGGGTGGCAGATTCCTAATTTGATTAGGAAACGAATTTGGACGGATTTTGACACAAGTTTCCTATTTGGAATAGGTCCTACTTGTGTATAAAAGACTAAATTCGGCCAGCACTCTTCCCCAATGATTTTGTGAGTCTCCAAAGAGTTTGAGGGAGTTTATTTTGTTCCAAGATATCTTTTGATTGAAGAACAAAATAATACACAATTAAAGTTCCATATAGTCATTATCAATTGTAAAAGTGTGTTTCATAATTGTTGGTCTAGCAACCAAGATCAAGAAGCTCCTTGATATTCGTTCGTGGTGTGGATACCGCTAGAGGGTGAAGCTCATCATCTTCAAAGTTCGTGTTCTTACTTTCTTCGTGATCAAAGCTTCAAATCTCCACCAAGATCAAAGCTAGAATTCAAAGTCATCAAGGGTTAGTTTTTCCTCTATTCATGTTGTTGTATTTGACTTAATCATATGAATGGATCTATGGGCTTTGGGTTTCATAAATTTTAAATGCTAAATTCCGCTGCGCATGTTATATCGAAACCCAACAGTGGTATCAGAGCCCCGTTCATGTTGATTATTTCAATACCTAGATCATGTTTATGTAAATCATACTTATTTGTGGCATTGCCGTCTTGGTCATATTAATGAGAAGCGTATCTCAAAACTCCATGGGGACGGACTTTTGGGTTCATGTGACCTTGAGTCATATGATACTTGTGAGTCGTGTCTTCTTGGAAAAATGACTAAGACACCTTTTACCAAGTTGGGTGAAAGGGCAAGCGACTTATTGGGGTTGATACATTCCGATGTATGCGGACCATTAAGTAGCAATGCTAGGGGAGGATTTCAATACTTCATAACCTTCACTGATGATTATAGTAGATTTGGGTATGTTTACCTAATGAAACATAAAAGTGAAGCATTTGAGATATTTAGAATATTTCAAAATGAAGTAGAAAAACAACTTGGCAAAAGTATTAAGGCACTTCGATCAGATCGAGGTGGAGAATACTTGAGTCAAGAATTTGATGATCATCTAAAGAATTGTGGAATAGTTTCACAATTGACTCCACCCGGAACACCACAATGGAATGGTGTGTCCGAGAGGAGAAATCGGACTTTGTTAGACATGGTTCGATCAATGATGAGTTAAGTTGATCTTCCAATATCCTTTTGGGGTTACGCTCTAGAAACCGCTGCTTTCACACTAAATCGTGTTCCAACTAAATCGGTTCAAAAGACTCCATATGAGATGTGGAGCGGAAAGAAAACTTGTTTATCTTTCATGAAGATTTGGGGTTGCGAAGCTTTTGTCAAAAGACTTGTCTCTGACAAACTTGCACACAAATCTGACAAATGTATTTTCGTGGGATATCCAAAGGAAACTAGAGGATATTACTTTTACAACCGAGAGGACAACAAAGTGTTTGTTGCCCGAACTGGTGTCTTTCTAGAGAAAGAGTTTCTCTCCAAAAAAATCAGTGGGAGTAAAATAAATCTTGAAGAAATTCGAGACCCAGAAAATAACATTGAACCAATAGACAAACAAGAACAAGAACCACAAGGAGTTGTGGAACCTGTTCAAAATACACAAGTAACTCGCAGATCTAGTAGGTTACGATCCGAGCCCGAGAGATATGGATTTCTCGTAACGGATAGTAATGAGGTAGAAATCATTGAGAATGATGAACCGTCAACCTACCAAGAGGCGATGTCTTCTCCTGATTCGGACAAGTGGCTTGGAGCCATGGAATCCGAATTGCAATCCATGCAAGACAATCAAGTTTGGAATTTGATTGATGCACCCGAAGGTGTAAAAACCATAGGATGCAAATGGGTCTTCAAGAAGAAGACTGACATGGATGGGAAGGTGCATACTTACAAAGCTAGACTTGTAGCGAAAGGTTATAGGCAAGTTCATAGGCAATGATCAAGTCTATAAGAATTCTGCTTTCCATTGCCGCATATCATGACTATGAAATATGGCAAATGGATGTCAAAACCGCATTCCTAAATGGAAAACTTCAAGAGGATGTGTATATGACACAACCAGAAGGTTTTGAACAGAATTCTAAAGTATGCAAATTGCAAAGATCCAACTATGGATTGAAGTAAGCTTCAAGGAGTTGGAATCTCCGTTTTGATGAATCGGTCAAAGAGTTTGGTTTCATCAAGAAGAAGATGAGCCTTGTGTATACAAGAAGATTAGTGGGAGCATAGTGCTTTTCCTTGTTTTATACGTGGATGACATATTGCTCATTGGAAACGACATTCCTACACTTCAGTCTGTGAAGACTTGGTTAGGAAAGTGTTTTGCAATGAAAGATATGGGTGAAGCCGCATATATACTTGGCATTAAGATCTATAGAGATAGTTCAAGGAGGCTACTTGGTTTAAGCCAAAGTGCATACATTGACAAGGTCATTAGAAGATTCCGTATGGAAAATTCTAAGAGAGGCACCTTGCTGGTATTACATGGAGTTTCTCTAAGCAAGACTCAATGTCCTAAGACAAATGATGAGCGTGAGAAAATGAATGATGTTTCATATGCTTCGGCAATTGGGTCCATCATGTATGCCATGATTTGTACTAGGCCAGATGTATCTTATGCTTTGAGCATGACAAGTAGATACCAATCCGACCCTGGCGAAAATCACTGGGTAGCTGTAAAAGCGATTCTTAAGTACTTGAGAAGAACTAAAGACTCGTTTTTGGTCTATGGAGGAATGGAAGATGATCTCGTTGTAAATGCTTACACGGATGCAAGCTTCCAAACCGACAAAGATGATAGCTGATCGCAATTGGGTTTTGTGTTTATGTTAAATGGTGGAGCTGTAAGCTGGAAGAGTTCCAAGCAAAGTACAACCGCTGATTCTACAACAGAAGCTGAGTATATTGCTGCATCAGATGCCGCAAGGAAGCTGTTTGGATTAAGAAGTTCATCACTGAACTTGAAGTGGTTCCTAGTATTGCTAATCCAATAGACCTTTATTGCGATAATAATGGTGCTATTGCTCAAGCAAAGGAACCAAGAGCACATCAGAAATCCAAACACATACTTAGGCGTTTTCATATCATTCGAGAGATCGTTGATAGGGGAGACGTAAATATATGCAGAGTATCTACTGATGACAATGTTGCGGACCCGCTAACAAAGGGACTTCCACAAGCTAAACATGATGGACATGTTAGGTCCATGGGTATTATATACATGAGAGATTGGGCCTATGGCAAGTGGGAGATTGTTGGTAGTGGTGCCCTAGGCACGTTTAATAAACGTTGTAATTGTTATCATTTATTTCATATCAATAAAGAGATGTTTTGATTATTATTGTTGTTCATGTTTACTTATAATAATCTCCGTCCCTAGTACTTGTTAAGCACTAGTATAAAGGCTAAATAATCATGGGATGATCATGTTAGATTTATGGGTACTTGTTTGGAAAAAGGTACTGGACATGACCCGCTGTATGAGATTTATGTCATGGTCTATGTCGAACATATATCTCATATTAGTTATTTCATTCGAATCCTTAGACATGAAGTTATTATAGTCTTCCACTTGATGAACATTATGTTTGACATATTCAAACGCTACTTTTAACCGGGTAGTTATAAAGGGTATGATTGGCATAATCGGATTCAAGTAGGGAAGAGTAATAAGCTAAATGGATTTGTCCCTCTTCGGAGAGATGTCAAGCTTGGGCCTCTCGTAGGAATGATGTTGATGAAATATTCGGCCGGACTCAAGTGAATTGATTGGATCAATGTCATTTGGATTATCAACGTATTCGGAATCGAGAAAGTATTGAACAAAGACAAGTTGACCATGACTTGTGTTCAATGACATCGTGGACAAAGGGGTTGTGACATGTTCTAAAAGGAATGCGAACTTGTATCTAGTTATATTATTTGGGTAGGTATGACGGTTTGCTAGTGTTGGGTTTCCAAGTAACATGCGCAGGGGAATATAGCAATTAAAATTTTAAGAAACCCAAAGCCATGGATCCGTTCATATGATTAAATCAAATACAACATAATGAATAAAGGAAAAACTAACCCTTGATGGCTATCAAATTTCTCTTGGTCTTTGGTGGAGATTTGAAGACTTGATCACGATCACAAAGCTTGAACACGAACTTTGAAGATGATGATTTTCACCCTCTAGCGGTATCCACACTTCGAACGAATATCAAAGGAACTTCTTTGATCTTGGTTGCTAGACCAATATTATGAAACACACTTTCACAATTTAATAAAGAACTATATGGAATTTATTTGTGAATTATTTTGTTCCTCAATCAAGGATATCTTAGAACAAAATAAATTCTCTCTCAAACACTTTAGAGACTCACAAAAATCTATTCCTGAGGTTCTGGCCGAAATCATCCTTTTATACACAAGCAAGACCTATTCCAAATAGGAACCTTGTGTCAAAAGACATTCCAAATCGAATTAGGAAAGTGCCAGCCGACAGTACTGTGCGGCCGCCCAGAATACACTGTGCGGTCGCACATTTATCTGAAACAAACTGGTACAAAATTGGGCTAAGTGTGCGGCCGCCCAGTCCACACTGTGCGGTCGCCCACTTCCCCAGAATGTCCAGAATTTCCAAAATTTCAATTTAGTCCTTTTAAAGATTCGTTCTATTGTGTGTGACCCTCTAGGATTATACTAAGTTAGCAATGGTTTCAAACATGAAACCACAAGATATGATTAGGTTCTAGCAAACCGTCACACCTACCCAAATAGTATAACTAGATACAAGTTCACATTCCTTTAGAATATGTCACAATACCTTTGTCCACGATGTCATTGAACACAAGTCATGGTCAAACAATCAACTTGTTTTGTTCAATACTTTTTCGATTCCGAATATGTTGATAATTCAAATGCTATTGATCCAATCAATCCATTTGAGTCCGGCCGAACATTTCATCAACATCATTCCTTCGAGGGGCCCAAGCTTGACATCTCTCCGTGGAGGGACAAATCCATTTAGCTTATTATTCTTCCCAACGGGAATCCGATTATGCCAATCATACCCTTTATAACTACCGTGTTAAGATAGCGTTTGAATATGTCAAACACAATGTTCATCAAGTGGAAGACTATAATAACTTCATGTCTAAGGATTCAAATGATATAACTAATATGAGATATATGTTCGATAAACCATGACATAAATCTCATACAGCGGGTCATGTCCAGTACCTTGTTCCAAACAAGTACCCATAAATCTAACATGATCATCCCATGATCATTGAGCCTTTATACTAGTGCTTAATAAGTATTAGGGACGGAGATTATTATAAGTAAACATGAACAACAATAATAATCAAAACATCTCTTTATTGATATGAAATAAATTATAACAATTACAACGTTTATTAAACGTGCCTAGGGCACCACTGCCAACAGCTAGAACCTAATCATATCTTATGGTTTCATGTTTGAACCCATTGCCAACTTAGTATAATCCTAGAGGGTCACACACAATAGAACGAATCTTTAAAAGGACAAAAGTGGAATTTTTTAGCTATTCTGGGCAGGCGGGCGACCGGCCAAAAGGGACCGGGTGACCGCCCAAAAGTTGGGCGACCGCACAGCCTTCTTTGGGCGGCCGCACGGTGGTGTCGGGTGGCAGATTCCTAATTTGATTAGGAAACGAATTTTGGACGGATTTTGACACAAGTTTCCTATTTGGAATAGGTCCTACTTGTGTATAAAAGACCAAATTCGGCCAGCACTCTTCCCCAATGATTTTGTGAGTCTCCAAAGAGTTTGAGAGAGTTTATTTTGTTTCAAGATATCTTTTGATTGAAGAACAAAATAATACACAATTAAAGTTCCATATAGTCATTATCAATTGTGAAAGTGTGTTTCATAATTGTTGGTCTAGCAACCAAGATCAAGAAGCTCCTTGATATTCGTTCGTGGTGTGGATACCGCTAGAGGGTGAAGCTCATCATCTTCAAAGTTCGTGTTGTTACTTTCTTCGTGATCAAAACTTCAAATCTCCACCAAGATCAAAGCTAGAATTCAAATTCATCAAGGGTTAGTTTTTCCTCTATTCATGTTGTTGTATTTGACTTAATCATATGAATGGATCTATGGGCTTTGGGTTTCATAAATTTTAAATGCTAAATTCCACTTCGCATGTTACATCGAAACCCAACAAACTTGAGTTGAACATAAAATCAAATGAGACAAACTTTTCGAAAGTGATGAAGTTTTATTCGTAGCACAACACAGAGTTGTCTGCTGCAACAATCGTTCACAGTCCCAACTAATTAACTACTAATCGTCCCTTACAAAATCAATATTACTACTCCCTCTTTCCTGTAAGTACACCAATATGGGTCGCACCTCCTTAATTAGTTCAACATATGAGTCTAGGGCTATTCCGGGGTTTAATTAGGTCATATGAGTGAGAAAGGGCCTTTAAGTGATTAAAATCTGCAGCAGGACCTCGCCAGGATGACTTAATCCCCAAGATTTTTCACTGGACAGCTGGCAGAAAGATCTAAAACAGATCAAGGAAGCTTAAAGAAGAAGCCGTATAGAGAAAAATGCTAATAGGAAGAACAGTGCGTACGGACTGTTTGTCAATGCCAGTCCTTATAAATAGGACCATTGTCTATTCATTTCAAAAGAACAATCCCACCTAAGTGGAACCTCTACCGAAATTTCAACTCACTTTCTCTCTCTCAAATCAACCAAACCCTAGTCCATGTCAAGATCAAGAATCCAACCAAGAAGATAGGCTTAAACCAAAAATTGGTAAAACCTCATTCTCCCTTCTTAATCCCTTAAATCAATCTTATGCCTTGAATATCTCTCTTTATAGTTGATGTTAATCTTGCTATATTATTGTTAATCTTTATTGATGTTTAATCTTGCTATTGAAATGTGACCATCTTAATCTATTATATTTGGACCAAAAACATGAGATGACCCCAAAAGTTCCCTCACATTTAGCATGTTCTTAAAGGGTTTAAACTAAGGGAGATCATGACTTGTTACTTTAAAAGCCCCCAAATTAATGTCAATCTTTACATTCAATATAAAGTTAAATGTTCTTAAATATTTTCCTTTGTTCGATCTTGAATCTCCCATGGTTGTTTAATCCATGGACATGATCATCATCATGGTTAAATCCCCACATGGATTCATGCATAGGATGATCTTTGTCTTTCCCTTCTCTTTAATCATTAATGTGTTTCTTGTATTATGGCAAATGATACAAGTCATTTGTCTCCCCAATGATAATCCTCTTTCTCTCAATGAGATCATGGGTGTGATTTAGGAAAGATTATGATCATGTTGATGATAATCCCATCATTTCTCTTTAATTTTCAATTCCCTTCCAATATGTCCAGTTTGTTTCTTCCCCTTGAACTCTGTAGTTTCAGTTTCTGCTTGAACACTGCAGAGTCAATGTCAAAAGCTGTAAAAAAGCAATTGTCCAGCATAAGAAGCCATATGGACTCTTTCGCTCCCTGTGACTATAGTCTGTACGGACTGAAATGCTACCTTGGCAGATTGTGCTTTGCAGGTTGTTCATTATGTTCTTCTAGTTCTTTCTGCCCTAAAGTCATTTCCAAACTTGCCCAGTTTCTGTAAACAATTTGTTCCTTTCAATTCAAATCTCTCTCTCTCTCTCTCTCTCTCTCTCTCTCTCTCTCTCTCTCTCTCTCTCTCTCTCTCACAAACACACACACACACACACACACACACAAGATTTCAAAAAAGTTAGGAAGACACATTGCAATGAGGCATCTCGTGTGAACACGCTAAATGTTCTCCCAAGGTGTAACTTGACCTCCGGACTTGGATCCTATATTTATTTTGCCCTTTCACTGGGGCACAAATTGTAACAACATGGAGACTCTTCTTTATTTTAGTCCGTACCACTCGACCCTTTCATTTCATAAACACGATTTCCTCACGAATTCGGGGATTGCGGTAATCCACAGTTCCTTACATAAATGTTTAAATTTTGTTAGAAAAATTTCCCAAAGGCCCCCACGCTCAAATTTATTCCACATGAAGCCAGACCCTTTCTAAATGACAAATAAGGAGTTCTCCCAAATTGATATTGCTCAGACACCACTCACCTCCTTTGACCAGTCAAATAAAATCTCTAAATGACAAAACTAACCATGTCCCTAAAAAAAACATTAGCATCTTCTCCCTTCCCATCTCCTCCCCTCATTCACGACACACACTCCCACACACACATTCTCTCTCTCTCTCTCCCCCCTCCTCTCTTCCTCTCTCTTCAAACCCCTACTCATTTCCCCTTTCTCTTCCGTCGCTGGCGTTTGTTCTCCATCGCCGGCGCCGCTTCCCGCCAAGTCCTGCGCCGTCCTCGTCTCTATTCTCACACATAATCCTCTCTCGTGTACTAGTCATTGAAAGTAATGTATTCTCTCTACGCTAGTGAACGTAGCCATGTTGGTAAACCACGTAAAATTCTTGTGTTCATGTGTGCGATTATTTCTCTTTTCTCCATCGTTCTTATTTTTTTTCTCTAACAAACATAGTGAGTAGTAAATTCAGAAAAGTACAAAAAAATAAATAAAAATATAATTGCATCACTAGGATTAAGGATGAGGATGAGGATGAGGATGAGGATGAGTTGAAGTTAACAACATAACTTCCGTTAATCCTAAGCTCAACTTTAGACTTTTCAAGATTAATTCAAACAAATCACAAACATCGTTGATATATCCAATACAAGTAAGACAAAAACTTGTATGAGACGGTCTCACAGACGGATCTCCTTGAGAAATTAAATGGTTTGCTCCCTATAGGTCGGGCAGGGCAAGCCCATTTCCTCTCTTGTCAAGATCTGTCTCATCTTGTGTGAGACCGTCTCACACAAGACTTCCTCAACAAGTAATAAGACATTTGGAAAATAAGATAATGACGAGATTAAGATGATAAAAAGTGGGTTATTCAAGTTTATCGATCTATTTTGTCAAAAAAAAAAAAAAAAAAAAAAAAGTTTACCGATCTATGGAATTTTGTGTGAGATTTAGACAGACAAATCCAACAACAAAGTCCTTAACTCCATAAATTAACTTGCTTTGATTTTGTAAACTGCCGTTTTGTACCTGCACTAACGTGTCGCGTCTTCCCCGCCTTTTCTTGTGGTATTCCCTGTTTCAAGTTTGTTTTCAGGCTACTTGGCTAATCATCATAGTTAAATTTCCTGCTATTTATGGAATCAACAAGAGGCAGATTAACGAAAGGGTTTTACTAGAGCGGCAGTTAAATTTACCTTTGAGATTACTTGTCAGAATTTTCCTTTTTTGGACTCAGTATCTAGACCCTCCATCCCAAATTAATGGGCACAAAGTCGCTTTAGCACGGGAATTAAGGTAGTCCCTCCGTCCTATATTAATGGGCACAAAGTCGCTTTAGCACGGGAATTAAGGAAAGTGTAAATGTTGTGAATATAAAAAGTGAGTAGTAGAGGGAAAGTGTAAGTGTTAGTGAGTATAAATCTAAAGTAGGAGAAATAATGAGTAGGAGATTCATTATACTCCCTCCGTCCCGCCGGAAAAAAAAAATTATGGCACAAGAATTAAGGGAAAAAGTGAAAAAGGTGATGTGTTGTGAGTGTTGATAGTTGAGTGGGAGAGAAAAAGTGGGGTAGAGAATAGTTAGTGGGTTAGTGGATGTGAGTATGAGAAGTGGTACCCACTAATTAAAAAGTATTAAAAACTTTCCATTTATGGATTTTGCAATTTTTATGGGATGCCCAAAATGGTAAGTTTTGCAATTTCCGGCGGGACGGAGGGAGTACCATTTTTTAGTAATGTGTCCATTTCAGTGGGACGCAAAAAAATAATATGTACCCATTAAAATACTAAAATACGACGGAGAGAGTATTTGGACCGACTGGGTCCTGGCAATAGATGACAAATCTATATACTCCCTCCGTCCCAGCACAAGTAAGACTGGAGGAGTTTGCACACTAATTAAGAAAAACTAATAAATGTGTGGTAGAAAATGTAGAGAGAGAATGAGTTGAGTAAATAGTAGTGTTAGTTGGATAAATTTAGTGGTGGAAAATGAAGAGAGAAAATGAGTGGGAAAAATAGTAATTGAATAAATTGAGTGGTGAAAAATAAAGAGAGAGAATGAGCGGGGTTGAAACATTTCCCTTTTGGGCAGTCTTACTTTTAGTGGGACGTCCCAAAAGGGAAAGAAGTCTCACTTGTGCTGGGACGGAGGGAGTATATTAAAAGTCGAAGCGGAGAACTACAGATTCGCCACGTGGAAAAGTGTTGACTAAATCTTGATTTTGGTGAAGATACCTCATCACCTTACTAATTAATAAGTGACTTTTCATTTTTTTTTGTTGCTATTAGCTAATAGTATTAACTAGTAATATTAGTTATTATATAGAGTAACTATTATAGTTAACTATTATAGTAACAAATACTTATAATAATAATAGTTACTATTATAATTAACTATTACTTATAATAATAATAGTTACTATTAATAGTTAACTATTATAGTTAACTACTACTTATAATAGTAATAGATACTATAATAGTTAACTATTATAGTTACTAAAGTAGTTAACCAATACTTATAATAATAATAGTTACTATTATAGTTAACTATTATAGTTAACATTTATATTTAACTATTATAGTTAAATATTATAGTTAATAATTATATTTAAATACTAATAGTTAATCCTTTGGCTGTGACACGTGGACAAGTTTTGACAAACTCTTGCATTTTGTGAAGCCACGTAGGCGATGACTCATCAACTAAGTGACTTTTTATATTTTGGGTATTAGCTAATGGTAATAGATTATCATTATAGTTATTCAATGAGTTGACTTTTAATAGTTAACTTTTTATTCTATTATACAAATTAACTTTCAATAGTTAAGTTACTATTCTACTATACAAGTTACCCTAATGGTTCTCTAAAAAGTAATTTTTATAGAAGAAGTTGTTAAGTTTTACTATGAGTATCTTCTAATAGCTATGATACTATTATTTATATTATTAGATGAGTGTTTTGGTAACTCAAAAGATTTAATTTATTCATTGTATTGTCATAATTAATCATAGTAATAAATAGTAGTTATAATCTAATTATTGGTGTATGAAAAGTAAATAGTAAATGTAATGACCGGATTTTTTTTTTATGTAATTTTCGGTTTTCACTAATTTAATTAAATGATAATTAGAGTTGCAAAGTAATTGAAAGAAGTGGGCCCAAGGAATTTGCATTGGCCCAAAATTTGTATTAGTAAACCCAACCCAATTAGGAATCAACCCAAGGTATAAATTAATGAGTTAGTCAACTTGGGAATTTCTTATTATCATAAACTCAAAAAAAAAAAAAAAGAAACAAAACCCTAGCCTACTTAGCAGCCGCCGGCCGAGCACTAGGAGGGAGGAGAAGAAATTTTCCGGCCATTGTTTTGGAGATACAATCCGATCATTCTCAAGGTAATGCTAAATCCTACTCTCCAAAATTTGTTTCGTTGAATTTGGATTAGTAAATCATAAGTTATGCATGAATTAAGAATATAAATTTTAGGGTTTTTGCATGCTAGTGATTTATGATAAAATTCTAAAGGTTAATGAAGTTGATCTAAATACTATGAAAAAAATTATAGTAGTCTTGATACTAGTTTATTTTAAGATTGATTTTATAATCTTGAATTGAATTGATTTATATTATGCAATGCTTGGGAATTGAACGTATAAATCATTGAGGTTGAATTGGGTTTATCAAAAGAAGAAAAATTTATGGAATTCCCAACAAGTACATTCGGCCGAATGGCCTAGACCATTGGAAAAATTGCTTTGTTGATTTTAATGAATTGTGTTATCGATTTATGAATAAAAATTGATGTTTGGGAACTTAGAAAAATTGTAAGAATTAGAAAATTGATCAAATCAATGGATTTTGAATTATACAAGTTTCGGCCATGATGAGGAATTATGAGTGTTAATTCTTGATCAAAGATGTTAAGAATTGGGACGGAAAGTTAGTGTTTTCGTTAAGTTTCTAATGGAAAGGAAACAAAATCGTTAAAAGGATTGTTAACAAGTTAGAAAATTAACTTAAGAAAATAGAATAGTACTTGGAAGACCTTAAAAGTTAAAAAGTTAACGAGAAAGAAAAAGATTAGAAATTTCAGTTAGTTTCCTAACAGAAAAGGACTAAACTGAAAAGAATTAAAGTTAGAAGAAAGAAAAAGGGAAACCTTTGAAGTTAGAGGGGCCTAAGTGATTAAAAGAGAAACTTAGGGGACCTTATGAACAAAACCAAAGTCCAAGGACCTTTCAGTAATTAAAAGAAAGTTGAAGGACTAATCTGCAATTAATCCAAAGTAGAAGGACTAAATTGCAATTGAATTAAAGTTGAAGGACTAACTTACAATTAATCCAAGGTTGAAGGACTAAATTGTAATTGAACTAAAGTTGAAGGACTAAATTGCAATTAACCCAAAGTTGAGGGACCAAATTGTAATTAACCCAAAGTTAGAGGACTTAATTGCAATTAGATAAAGTTAAAGGACTGACTAGTAAATCAAAGTCAGAAACTTAAACGTAAAGAAAGAAGTAACGAAGTAAAGAAGTTAAAACTCATCTCTCAGTTAACTAAGTAAAAATAGTTAACAATGTAGAGAGTACTAAAGTAAATTACTCCGTGCCTTGTAGATTTGCACAGAGAGGAGATTGCGAGGAAAAACAATTCAGGTAAGGGATTACGTTCCTTACAGTATTTGAACTCCTGTTTATTGGAATTCGGTATTTCTTTCTAAAGTTAGCTATCAGTATGGCATGATAGTATTTGAATGAACTCTGCGTTATTGAACGTTCTTTGAAAGAATCTATACTTAGTGATGTCCCCATCGATCTACTGAGTATCGAAGTTTGAAACTTGTACCACATACTTGTACCATGGTATGTTCTAATTTTAACTTGTAAGTTAATCGCTTACTCGTTAAGGCATCTAATTTTAACTTGTAAGTTAATCGCTTACTCGTTAAGGCATCCAATGTCCAGTTAGAAAAGACATTGACGGACAGTCCAGTTAGAAAAGACTCGTCCTTAAACTAGGGATTGCATGAGTGATCACATGCCTTCTCTCAGGAATTGTCTGATTACAAGGATGATTCTAGACCCCGAGCATATGTGTGTGGATACCATATATGTTATGACCCACACTATTGGCTGAAGAAGCTAGGTGTACAAATTGTACCTTTGGCATTGAGGTTATAATGTACGTTACCAAGGAATTGACGGAAACTTGAATGAATCCCATTGGATTGTAGTGCCATAATCCTTTGAAAGTAAAATCTTAAAAGTAATAAGACTGTATTGTTCTGCAGTCTTGAATCCAAAAGTAACTGAACCTATCTTTGTAAAGTTATTCATAGTATTCGTTCTGGTCGTCTCTCCTTAGTAACCGGAGAGGCCACGTATGAACTTACTGAGCATTCGTTCGCTCATCCCTTCTCTATAAATTTTGTTTTCAGGATTTAAGTAGAAGGACAAGACAAGGAAAGCAGCCGTAGAAAGACGGTGGATTGAAGATTTTTAATTTAGTAGTTTTAAGTACGTTTATTTATTTGATGTAAGTTGAAGTACATTGAAGGTTAAGGTTGTTACCTACCAAGACATGTTTAAGTTACGCTTCCGCTATTATTGTGAATTTATGGTTAATTAAGGGGCCGTTGTGAACCCTAAATTGAAGTATTTAATATTGTTATTTATGGATATTTAATGCCATTAAATGCTCAGATATTATAAGAAAATTCGGGGTGTTACAGTTGGTATCAGAGCCTGGTTTTAGGTCTTATGGGAGAACTTAGTATTTGACATAAATAAGATCTTACTTGAGGAAGTTCAAGTGATAAAGTCTAACTCTAGGAATAATACTAAGGGTGTACATAAAGTATGAATATACTTGGGGAAATAGGAATCTCTTCATTGTATGTCTATTTACATTCTATTAATATGTTATAATGGAATCTTGGGGTTATGTACTAATTAAGTTTACTATTGGTGTGTGTAGGATCATGCCGAGGAGACCCATGAAGTCGGTAAGGTACAGTGCTACTCTAAGGGAAGAAATAGAAGCTAAAGAGGAGATTATTAAGCAGCTAATTAAGGAACTTCGCTCAGCTAAAAGAGAGCTTAGGAAGGAGACTCGGGGAGTCGGCAGTCTACAGAATGTCATCAAAGAACGCGATGAGGATATAATGTATGTGGAAGGAAAGTTAGCTGTACAGCTGAAGAAGGTCAACAGCCTAGAAAGCCATGTGGTTAGAGCTAACCGCGAATGGAATCGAATCAGTGTACAACTGGTGGATGAGATAGAACAAAACAATGAACTGAAAAAGAAGATAGATGAGCAAGAAGCTTATGAGGAAGAGCTTAGGGCTTCAGGCTATCAGATTTGGGCTGAGAAGTTAGAATTGCAAGAGAAATATGACCAACTTGCAGCAGAACACGCACACTGTGGGAAGTGATGCAATTAATGACAGATAGTTATAAGAATAGATTCTTTTACTTTATTATTAGTGGAGTAATACAGTTAGAAATTTTCTTATGTTAAAGTTGAATTTTGGGTGTATTTTGGGATGTTTAAATCTCACACCTTAGTTGAATAAAGTTAATTATTTAATTTAAATACCCAAAATTTTGAATTTACTATTGTTGTGTAAACAAAAGTTAACTTGTCGAGAAAAGACAAGGGAAAGTGTCGGAGTGATTTGAAATAATCTCCGTGACCATGGTACGAAGTAAGACGACCATTGGAATAAGTTAAAGCTAGTTAAGTAGTAATAACTAGTGAAGTAAAGAAATAATAAGCAACCAAGTAAAACGGTTGTAAATTATGACGTATGAAAACTCCTGAACCGGAGATGAAAGGTTAAGTAAACTAACCACATTTGAATAATGGTCTAGTACAAAAGACCTACGAACATGAATCAAAACTAACAAGTACCCGTTAGTAAAAGAATAAGTTAAGTATACCATGAATACTGCACGTATTGTATCATGATGAATGTTGCTAGAGCACGAACCTGTTCTAAATTAAAAGTAAATCTGCAGATGAATACCAGAAGCGGAAATAACAGGAACGGTGAGGGAAATGACAACACCGGTAATGCGGGAGGACAGTTGGATCCGGCCCTGGTAAACCTGTTGCAGACACTATCGCAGACAGTAGCTGGGATAGGTCAAACTGTTGCTGGAATTGCTCAACCACCACCACAAGCTCCATTACGTGATCCGTTGGAGCTATTTCAAAGGAGGAATCCGGACTCATTCTCGGACACTGCTAAAGAGAAACCTGAGGACTGGATTAAGAGCACCGAAAGAATATTCGAGACTCTGAACTGTACTGAGGAGCAGAAGGTAGTATTTGCGACCTTTATGTTGAAAGGTAAGGCTCAGACATGGTGGGAAGCGGAAAAGCGAGCTGCTGTGGCTCGTGGTGATGCAGCCTTTACTTGGACCAGATTTAAGGCTATTTTCAACGAAAATTATTATCCCGCAAGCACGAGGAATGCTAAGATAACGGAATTCCTGACTTTGGTACAAGGGAGTATGACTGTAGCGGAGTATGGTGAGAAGTTCACTGACTTACTAGAATTTGCGCCAAGATTCTTCGATACTGAAGAACAGAAGGCAAGAAAGTTTGAAGCGGGATTAAGTGATAGAGTTCGGTACAGAATCACACCGTTGGCTCTGCCTACGTATTCAGCGGTGCTGGACAGGGCCAAGATAGTAGAACGGGAGTCGGATAACTACCGTAACCGACGGGAAGAGAAAGGCAAGGCAGTGGCTGAAAAGTCGGAAGGAAACAAGGGTGGTAGAGATCACAACAATAATAAGAGGAAGGCAGTGGATGACAGTCGAGATAAGGGCAGTCATGGGAACAAACACTCCAACAACGGCCATGGTGGGAATGGTCGGAACTTTAATGACAACAAGCGTGAGTGGAATAAGGGCAAGGGCCAAGGTTTCACCAGTTATGATAAATGTACCGTTTGTGATGGAGCTCACAAGTCAGAGGTCTGCTGGTATAAGGAACAACAGTGTTACAACTGTAAGAAGGTGGGACACCCAAAGTGGAAATGCCCAGAACCTAAGAAGGATGAACCGGCTGCGGGAAATAAAGACAACGGGGGAGGAAATGGTGGAGGCCGTGGTAGAGTGTACACCATGACCGCAAAAGCAGCTGGAATTAATGCCGACCTTGTAGCAGGTACAACGCAATTAAATTCCCGTGATGTTTATGTGTTAGTAGATACTGGCGCTACTCATTCAGTAGTTAGTAATGTTGTGGCAAAGAAGTTAAAACTACACCCAGAGAATTTAGAGATACCTTTAGTAATAGATACACCTACTAAAGACGCTATCCCCATTACTACCTGTTATAGAAACTGCACTTTAGGGATAGGAGGCACGAGCGTAAATATCGACCTCATTGAACTAGACATGTCAGAATTCGACATAATCCTGGGAATGGATTGGTTGGCTTTGCATCAAGCCAAAGTGGACTGTCAAGAGAAAATAATGACGTTCCTAGGAGGGGAAGGTAAAGAGTACAGATTTGTGGGTTCAAGGCCGAGGAAGAGGATAGGCTTAATCTCGGTGATGAAGGCCCGTAAAATGTTGAGAAAAGGATGTGTAGGATTTCTGGCACACATAGGTGAAACAGAAGAAAAAGGAGTAACGTTAGAGTCGCTTGAAGTCGTGAATGAATTTCAAGACGTATTTCCGGAGGATTTACCTGGTATACCACCAGTGAGGGAAGTAGAGTTTTCCATTGACTTAGTACCAGAAACCACACCTATTTCGAGAGCACCGTACAGGATGGCTCCAACAGAGTTGAAAGAACTAAAGGAGCAGTTACAAGAATTGTTAGACAAGGGGTTGATTAGACCGAGTGTATCACCATGGGGTGCACCGGTACTATTTGTGAAGAAGAAAGATGGATCTATGAGACTGTGTATTGACTACATAGAATTGAATAAGGTGACGGTTAGGAATCAATACCCGTTGCCGAGAATTGATGACTTGTTTGATCAATTGAGGGGAGCATGTTACTTTTCGAAGATTGATCTTAGATCCGGATACCATCAGCTGAGAGTTAAGGATGTGGACGTGGCGAAGACAGCGTTTAGGACGAGGTATGGACATTATGAGTTTGTCGTGATGCCATTTGGGTTAACGAACGCACCAGCCGCATTCATGGAGTTGATGAATAGAATATTTCAAGAGTACTTGGACAAGTGTGTGATAGTATTCATTGACGATATATTGGTGTACTCGAAGACAAAGGAGGAGCATACCGAACATTTGAGGATAGTGCTAGAGATTTTGAGGAGACAGAAATTGTATGCGAAATTTAAGAAATGTGAATTCTGGTTGGAGAAAGTAGCATTTTTGGGGCACGTAGTGTCGAAAGAAGGAATTTCTGTGGATCCGACGAAGGTAGAAGCAATAATGGATTGGGAAAGGCCTACTACGGTAACCGAAATAAGAAGTTTCTTGGGTTTAGCTGGTTACTATAGAAGGTTCGTAGAGGGATTTTCGAAGTTATCTGGACCATTGACGAAGCTGACGCAGAAGGCAGCTAAGTTTGTTTGGTCAGAAGAATGTGAACGAAGTTTTCAAGAATTAAAGAATAGACTGGTATCTGCACCAGTATTAACACTACCGACAGGAACGAAAGGTTTTGTTATCTACAGTGATGCGTCGTTGAAAGGACTAGGCTGTGTCCTGATGCAAAATGAGAAGGTGATAGCTTATGCATCTAGGCAGTTGAAAGTGCATGAAAGGAATTACCCGACCCATGATCTGGAATTAGCAGCAGTAGTGTTTGCATTGAAAATTTGGAGACATTATCTGTATGGCGTGAAATGCCAGATTTTTACGGATCACAAGAGCCTTAAGTATATCTTCACGCAGAAGGAATTGAATATGAGACAACGGAGGTGGTTAGAACTTCTCAAGGATTACGACTGTGAAATATTGTATCATCCTGGGAAAGCCAAAAAGGTGGCAGATGCCTTGAGTAGGAAGAATCACGGAATGTTGGCGACGTTGATCTCTAAGGGGGTAAGCATATGGAAGGATGTCAAGGAGATGAACTTGATAGTAAAAGTAAATGGATATTTGGCTCGACTGACATTACAACCTGCATTGTTGGGCAGAATTAAGGAAGCACAAGAATTAGACGAGGAGAGAGAAGCTCTAATCGGAAAGGGGCAAGCAAAAGATCTTCATATGGGCAAAGATGGAATTCTGAGATACCAAAAGAGAATGTGGGTGCCAAGCAATGATGAAATCAAGAGAGAGATACTGAGAGAAGCTCATTGCTCAAAGTTCTCTGTACATCCGGGAAGTACTAAAATGTATAGGGATTTAAAGGAAGCATATTGGTGGAATAATATGAAGAATGACGTGGCAGAGTATGTGCATAGATGTCTGACGTGTCAACAAGTTAAGAGTGAACATCAGAAGCCAGCAGGGTTACTGCAATCATTACCAATTCCCGAATGGAAGTGGGAGAATATTGCTATGGATTTCGTAAGTGGCTTGCCAAAGACGGTAGGGAAGTATGATGCTATATGGATTATAATAGATCGATTGACTAAGTCAGCACATTTTCTGGCAATCAAGAAGACCGATTCACTGGAGAAGTTGGCCAAGTTGTACATCGACGAGATAGTAAGGTTACATGGAATTCCGGTCACAATTGTGTCTGATCGAGATGCTAGGTTCACTTCGAAATTCTGGAACAGCCTACAAGAAGCATTGGGAACAGAGTTGACCATGAGTACGGCATTTCACCCACAGACAGATGGGCAGTCAGAAAGGACTATCCAGACATTGGAAGACATGCTGAGGGCTACTTCGTTAGATTGGCCAAACGCATGGGACGAACACTTACCGTTAGTAGAATTCGCATACAACAACAGCTTTCACGCAAGCATTGGGATGGCCCCATATGAAGCGTTGTATGGAAGGAAGTGTAGATCACCGGCGTGTTGGGATGAAGTCGGTGAGAGGAAGTTAAGTGGACCGGAACTCGTACAAGTCACGGCGGACAAGGTACAACAGATTCGAAAGTGGCTACAGACTGCGCAAAGTAGGCAGAAATCTTACGCAGACAATAGAAGGCGAGAACTAGAATTTCAGCCGGGGGATCGAGTATTCCTGAAGATATCACCCACGAAGGGAGTTATGCGTTTTGGGATTAAGGGAAAGTTAAGTCCACGATATGTGGGACCATTCGAAATTCTTGATAAGATCGGGGAAGTAGCTTATCGATTGGCGTTACCGCCGGTATTAGCTGGAGTGCATAACGTGTTCCATGTCTCCATGCTAAGGAAGTATATTCATGATCCGAGTCATGTGATAGAATACAAGCAGTTAAGAGTTCGGGCAGATTTGACGTACGATGAACGACCAATCAAGATCGTCGGCAGAAAAGACGAGGTCGTAAGAAAGCGTACGGTTCCCTATGTAAAGGTGCAATGGAGCAATCACTCGGAAAGAGAAGCAACATGGGAACAAGAAAGTGAAATGCGCGAATTGTACCCGGACATCTTCTCGAATTAAGAATTGTCAAAGTTTGAGGACAAACTTCTTTTAAGGGGGTAAGAATGTAATGACCGGAATTTTTTTTTTATGTAATTTTCGGTTTTCACTAATTTAATTAAATGATAATTAGAGTTGCAAAGTAATTGAAAGAAGTGGGCCCAAGGAATTTGCATTGGCCCAAAATTTGCATTAGTAAACCCAACCCAATTAGGAATCAACCCAAGGTATAAATTAATGAGTTAGTCAACTTGGGAATTTCTTATTATCATAAACTGAAAAAAAAAAAAAAGAAACAAAACCCTAGCCTACTTAGCAGCCGCCGGCCGAGCACTAGGAGGGAGGAGAAGAAATTTTCCGGCCATTGTTTTGGAGATACAATCCGATCATTCTCAAGGTAATGCTAAATCCTACTCTCCAAAATTTGTTTCGTTGAATTTGGATTAGTAAATCATAAGTTATGCATGAATTAAGAATATAAATTTTAGGGTTTTTGCATGCTAGTGATTTATGATAAAATTCTAAAGGTTAATGAAGTTGATCTAAATACTATGAAAAAAATTATAGTAGTCTTGATACTAGTTTATTTTAAGATTGATTTTATAATCTTGAATTGAATTGATTTATATTATGCAATGCTTGGGAATTGAACGTATAAATCATTGAGGTTGAATTGGGTTTATCAAAAGAAGAAAAATTTATGGAATTCCCCACAAGTACATTCGGCCGAATGGCCTAGACCATTGGAAAAATTGCTTTGTTGATTTTAATGAATTGTGTTATCGATTTATGAATAAAAATTGATGTTTGGGAACTTAGAAAAATTGTAAGAATTAGAAAATTGATCAAATCAATGGATTTTGAATTATACAAGTTTCGGCCATGATGAGGAATTATGAGTGTTAATTCTTGATCAAAGATGTTAAGAATTGGGACGGAAAGTTAGTGTTTTCGTTAAGTTTCTAATGGAAAGGAAACAAAATCGTTAAAAGGATTGTTAACAAGTTAGAAAATTAACTTAAGAAAATAGAATAGTACTTGGAAGACCTTAAAAGTTAAAAAGTTAACGAGAAAGAAAAAGATTAGAAATTTCAGTTAGTTTCCTAACAGAAAAGGACTAAACTGAAAAGAATTAAAGTTAGAAGAAAGAAAAAGGGAAACATTTGAAGTTAGAGGGTCCTAAGTGATTAAAAGAGAAACTTAGGGGACCTTATGAACAAAACCAAAGTCCAAGGACCTTTCAGTAATTAAAAGAAAGTTGAAGGACTAATCTGCAATTAATCCAAAGTAGAAGGACTAAATTGCAATTGAATTAAAGTTGAAGGACTAACTTACAATTAATCCAAGGTTGAAGGACTAAATTGTAATTGAACTAAAGTTGAAGGACTAAATTGCAATTAACCCAAAGTTGAGGGACCAAATTGTAATTAACCCAAAGTTAGAGGACTTAATTGCAATTAGATCAAAGTTAAAGGACTGACTAGTAAATCAAAGTCAGAAACTTAAACGTAAAGAAAGAAGTAACGAAGTAAAGAAGTTAAAACGCATCTCTCAGTTAACTAAGTAAAAATAGTTAACAATGTAGAGAGTACTAAAGTAAATTACTCCGTGCCTTGTAGATTTGCACAGAGAGGAGATTGCGAGGAAAAGCAATTCAGATAAGGGATTACGTTCCTTACAGTATTTGAACTCCTGTTTATTGGAATTCGGTATTTCTTTCTAAAGTTAGCTATCAGTATGGCATGATAGTATTTGAATGAACTCTGCGTTATTGAACGTTCTTTGAAAGAATCTATACTTAGTGATGTCCCCATCGATCTACTGAGTATCGAAGTTTGAAACTTGTACCACATACTTGTACCATGGTATGTTCTAATTTTAACTTGTAAGTTAATCGCTTACTCGTTAAGGCATCTAATTTTAACTTGTAAGTTAATCGCTTACTCGTTAAGGCATCCAATGTCCAGTTAGAAAAGACATTGACGGACAGTCCAGTTAGAAAAGACTCGTCCTTAAACTAGGGATTGCATGAGTGATCACATGCCTTCTCTCAGGAATTGTCTGATTACAAGGATGATTCTAGACCCCGAGCATATGTGTGTGGATACCATATATGTTATGACCCACACTATTGGCTGAAGAAGCTAGGTGTACAAATTGTACCTTTGGCATTGAGGTTATAATGTACGTTACCAAGGAATTGACGGAAACTTGAATGAATCCCATTGGATTGTAGTGCCATAATCCTTTGAAAGTAAAATCTTAAAAGTAATAAGACTGTATTGTTCTGCAGTCTTGAATCCAAAAGTAACTGAACCTATCTTTGTAAAGTTATTCATAGTATTCGTTCTGGTCGTCTCTCCTTAGTAACCGGAGAGGCCACGTATGAACTTACTGAGCATTCGTTCGCTCATCCCTTCTCTATAAATTTTGTTTTCAGGATTTAAGTAAAAGGACAAGACAAGGAAAGCAGTCGTAGAAAGACGGTGGATTGAAGATTTTTAATTTAGTAGTTTTAAGTACGTTTATTTATTTGATGTAAGTTGAAGTACATTGAAGGTTAAGGTTGTTACCTACCAAGACATGTTTAAGTTACGCTTCCGCTATTATTGTGAATTTATGGTTAATTAAGGGGCCGTTGTGAACCCTAAATTGAAGTATTTAATATTGTTATTTATGGATATTTAATGCCATTAAATGCTCATATATTATAAGAAAATTCGGGGTGTTACAGTAAATGAATTTGATTTATAAAAAAAATTGTTTAGTATTCTAAGAGATAAAAGAATTACTACAATTCAATCACATGCTTAGTTACATAAAATACACAAAATGATAGAAAGTACAATGTTCTACTTCATACAACTAACAATAACCAAAAATAACGTATATATTTTTAGTGAATGAGATTGAGAAAATAAATTTGGCATTTCAATAGACATTCATTCATTAACACTAATTATAGCCCCATTACAATTAATGCTTTAGGCCGTTACAATGTAATAAGAGAAAAAATGTTTACATCAATGACCTTCACATTATATTCTCTTCATTTTATTATGTTCTTTCTTTTTCATCTTCAAGTTGAATCTTAAAACTATGGCTACACATAAGGTTATGTTTCTTTTAAGTACGTTTTGTGCCTTCTCATGGTTATTTGTTTCTTTCTTTCAATTACATTTGTTGATTTTGATTAGTTTAAATTTGAATTTTGTTCACGTTTATATTGGCTTATAAGTTTGTTACTTATTTTTAATTTATTTTTCATTATTGTATCATTTTTTATAGCTGTGGTCTTAATTTAGTTTTGATTGCTGGTATCGATTTGATATATTTTCACATTTAAATAAAAGTATCGATTATTATACCATGTTTTTTTCCTGCTTATAGTTGTACATTAGGTATTAATATTTACTTTTTATTTTAAAATTGATTTTTATGTCTCCAGGTGATTAAGGCAAGAAAAAATATGTCACTAGAAACCTATATTCTACTGAGAATGTAGTTTGATTATAAATGGGTTAAAGAGGAATAGAAGATTAAACGATATGAAAACTCGCTCTTCTAAATGATTATGGAAAGTTTATTTGAGAATATTTCATGTGTCATGTCGCGACCCCGAACCCCGCGGGCCCGAGACCGCGAGCTGGACGTCGACTTAAAACCAAAACTATGAAATACCGAAGGTAAAAATTTCGTTTTTGAACCAAAAGATGATAACACAAGGTTTTACAAATCCAAGTTTAAATCAACAAAGTACATCTAACATAAGCTCCACAGCTTATGCCCAAAAGAATAAAATATACAATTCTTAATGACGTCAATAATGGTAAAACTATCCCCAAAAGGTTATACATTTAAATAATGTAAACCGATCCATAACAACCTGCCCAAAATCTCAATCCTCTCGACGTCCTCCTCGATCCGCGAATCCTAATCCTTTTCCTCCTGGGGGGGGGGGTTAAGGAAAAACAAAGATGAAAATAAACGGGGTGAGATAAAATCTCAGTAAGTTACTAATGCAACTACATGACATGCTAATATGCAATGACCAATAGCAATTAACATAAGACAGATAGCAGCGGAATAATAAATGACATGCTGTCAACAGTAATATCCAATAATCAATCATATAAATAAACATATAACAACAAATGAGAGGCTCCCTATCGCCAACCGTCCCATACCGGTTGGAAATAACGACCAGCTCATCATGCAACACATAAAGCTGAAATAAACACTCATAAGTGGATACATAGCCAAGGTTTCACCCAACTGAAGAACCAAATAAAGGTCGCTGCGCAGCTTCAATAATCAACAATCAACATCTTCATAGCAGCATGAAAGCTCGAAGAGAAAACCCCGGTACCGGAACCAATAACCATAACAGTGTCACAAAGGACAAGGACCATGACACAAAGTCATGCCCGCTAGCTAGATACATTCACAGAGGAACGCTAACTTGACTTTTCCAAGGCCAATCTGGAAAAGGGGTATAGTAAGGGCAAAACAATGGTCAACATTATAATGGACTTGGCTTTGCCATTATAATCTTTCCCATCGCCCGATGCAACAAATATGCCAGCTGGGCTTCCAAATAAATGCTAAGTAATAATAATTTAGCATGAATAAACAATTTAAGGTTCCAAAGTAGGGAACCATACCAAATAATCACCATAAAGATGCAAAGGGTACTCATGAAGAGTTTAACAACAACGATAAACGGAATTTCTCATAAAGAGCACAACAACATTGATCATTAAAACAAGATGATTCCAAGACAAGGCACGTATCAATTACATCCTAAACATGATACCCACAAGTAATTCGTAAAGAGCACAACCCAAACGGTCGCTCACAAATGGCACAATGGCTATTACCAAATGACCCTAAACATTTACTCATAAAGATATACTAGGACTATGAACTCAACCATCTCATCACACCTGGAATTTCCAAGTAGGAAATCAGAATGAATACACCTTAAGGTTAATCAAACCGTAGGTACCCAATTGCCAATTCACGCTTTATCTCCGTTCATAACGAACCCATTCTAAACACCCCAAACGAATCCAAAAGGTTACACTTATTAGAACATGATCACGACTGGACTAAACCCTACACTTTGGTGTTCAGTAACCAACCTCTAGGTACTGTAGGACATTGCCTAAAACCTAGACCAAGACTCACTCGAAAATCAATTCGATTGGAACAATCATGAACACATCAAGATGCCCAAACATATACCAAATGATCATCACAAAGATAAGTCAAACCAACGATACCTCAATAAGATGTTCCAAATCCCAATTAACACTTAATTAATTTCAAACACAAACTTGGTCACAAAGGACCCAATTCTATCACTAGAGTGTACTACAATGATCACTAAGGTCGACTAGAAGGACACCCAAGATTTGGATCAAAACTCATTCTTCAATCACACGAACCAACAAATGTAAAACTTTCAGAGGTCTGTGCGGCCGCCCAAAAGGGACTGTGCGGTCGCCCAAAATCCTTCAAAACAAGAACAAAAGCTTTCAGAATGTTGTGCGGTCGCCCAGGCAATTTTGGGCGGTCGCCCAATAATCTGAATTTCTGGAAATCGGGAAGAACAAGATGGGTTCTTCCATTTTCAAACCCAAAACACATTCAACCAAAATCCAACCTTCCAACTCATATACTAATGTACCAATACAACTAATAAGTCTAAAAAGACTCATACAACAACATTTAACAACCAAAATCAAGAATCAAACCCAACATTCAAGATTTCACCATTTTTGATCAAAACCCAAAATAAATTCTCAATAAATTCAAAACCCAACCAAACTTCAAATATAACACATTAAACATCATATAAACATGATATGAACAATTTAGCATCAAAATGGGGGAAAAGTAACTTACATGAAAATAATGAAAGTTGACGGAATTCGATTCTTTTTGGTTCTACGCGATCCTATCGACGATCTAAACAAGGTTCACGTTTTAAGAAATGAGAGATGATGATGGGAAGATGGAGAAAATGAAGAGAGAAGGAAGAGGAAAAGAAACTTACCCATTGGAGGAGAGAGAGAGAGAGTTTCCTGGGAGAGAGAGATGGAGGTGGAGTGTGAGGGTGAAAGAGTAGGGTGAGGGAGGTGAGTAGGGAGAAGATGAAGATGGAAATGTTACACCTAGCCCCCTTCCCCCACTAACTAGCACAATTACTTACACTCCCGATTAACAATTAAGACTCAACACTTCCACACTAGCCCAAATAACTCGAATAAAATGCTAGGCAAAATTATGATGAACATAAAATGCACACATAAATATTTAAATAAATAATAATTTAAATAAATAAATAAGCAAATAATTAAATAATAATCACTTATTACTAATAAAATAGAGCCTATACTTCGGGTCGTGACATGTCAAGAGTATGAGGACATAGACTAAAATTTTATTTTTTATTTTTCGTTTCACGTGCATTTGTTTATAGTAGTTATGATTTTAATAATTTTGTCTATCTTTTCGAATAATATATATATATTTTTAAATAAAACAGTGTTTGCTTATAGTCTATAAAACATCTATAGTTGATCATCTCTAAATTTTACTTTTAACAATATATGCAAGGAATATTTTTTTGTTTTGACTATTTTTTCATATTACTATTATGGATTTGGTATTTAAGTGATCCAATTTGACCGTTAGTTTTTTTTTTTTTTTTTTTTTTTTTAAGTAGATGTTCAATTTTACATTTTTTATAATTTTTTCTTTGGATTGTGTTTGTTTCAATATTTTCGCTTGTAGTTTTAGTTGTCTTTGTTTGATTATCAATATAGTTTAGTTGATAGATAAATAAGGATTTTTAAAACAAAATAAAAAAATTGGTATAAATTTTGCAAAAGTTTATATGTCATGCTAAAATCAATTACGATGTCAAAACAAGACATAAAATATCAAGAGAAAAAAGAAGGTATAAGAAACGATAAGTATAAGTATTGTATTCCATACCAACAAAGTTACAAATAAACCGTACGAAGCATGGGTTATATGCTAGTATTAATAATAAAAAATTGTATGTATACATAAGCTTAGTGATATGACGAGATTAATACTCATGCTACATTTACAACATTCTAAATTGGAGGTGGTCCCTTGTGAAAACACCTAGATCCGTCGCATAGAAGAGGCGGGTCGATCCATGACCCGTGTACAACATTTATTTACACAACTTTCCTATTTTGAAGGTCCATATGGGTCTCGTTCTATAAATGGTAAGACTTTCTTGTTTTATATTACTATAGATTACTCCCTCCTTCACACCCGAATTATGATTTTTTGGTTGGGCACGGGGATTAAGGAAAAAGTGTTAGTGGAGTAGGTGTTGTGAGTATGAAAAGTAAAGTATGAGAGAGAAAATGGGGTAGAGAATAATGAGTGGAAAGTTGTTGTGAGTGTGAATGTGAGTCTCATTAAATAAAACACTTCCATTTTTGGGTTGTCCTAATTCGAATGAGACACCCAAAAAGGAAATTTGTCCTAATTCGAATGGGGTTTTGCTATTTGCACAACCACAATTCTATTTGAACATCTTTTTTATGGTTTTCATGTAAAAGTGAAAAGAAATAATCATTGCTTTTTTATTCTCAATAAATAATAAATGTATGCTAGTAGTAAACCACAAAGCTAGAGTTTAGGGGCATTGATTATAGTTAGTTAAAATATATCATGTGTATTATAATAAGGAAAATGAGATAATTATCAAAGGTAACAATAAAATTTCTTTAATAATTATTAAACAACTACTCCCTCCGGTCCAAAATAACTGTCTTTTTTTGCATTTGCATAACTCTTAAGAAATGTAATACTATCATGACTTAGTGGCAAAAGTTCAAACTTTACCCCTATTAAGTGTGCAACTTTCTTACATTAATGTCTCACACTAAGTTAATTAATAAAAGAAAACAAGCTTCAATGCAAGGATAAGAGTGACATTTAGCTCAAAAGTGAAAATTATTTTGGACCAAAAAAATTTTGGTCCAAAAGTGACAGTTATTTTAGACCGGAGGGAGTAGGGATTAACCCGTGCTTCGCACTGGTGTTTTCTTCTGTGCGTGAATATTTATTACATTATATAATTATTAAATATTTTAAATAAATATAAATAAATTTAAAGATATATATATATCTGCTTGTGATTTTTTAATAATAGTGGAAATAGTTTTAGTTACTATAGTATAAAATAGATATTAAGATTGGTTAATAGTATTTATTAAGAATAACTTATAAATTTTTAAAAATTTACTTCGTTTGTCTCATAATGATGTCAATTTTTACTCTTGATTGATTAAGAAAATAATGTTTTAATTATAGTTAACATTATAGTAATCATGAGCTTAAATAATAAATTAAAAGATAATGGTTACCTAAGTAGTGCTCCCTCCATCCCAGAGTAAGAGTTCTACCTCTCAAATGCACGGAGAATAAGAAATGGTGGAAGTGATTTAAGTGTTGTGAGTGTAAAAGTAAAGTAAGATAGAGAATAAGTAGGAGGAAATAGTAAATTGATTGGTGTTGTGGGTATAAAAGTAAAGTATGTGAGAATGAGTGAGATGAATAGTAAATATTTTTTGCCATTTTAGGAAAGAGACTCTTACTATGAGACAGAGGGAATAATTTTTATCGTAAATAATAAGTTAAAAGTAATACTACCTCTGTCCCTAAATGAGTGTCCAAATTTCATTTTAAGGGACACTGAAAATCTCAACTTTTTGAACAATTTGGTAACAACGATTCATATATAATCTTGTAATCTCCTTCCCAAACCTTTAGTTTTACACATATAAAGAAACCGGTGAATTTTTTTTCGAAAAAAAACATTTAGGGAGAAAATTATATTAAAAAAAGACACTCATTTAGGGACAAAGATTTCTTGAAAATTGACACTCATTTAGGGACAGAGGGAGTAGTTACTATATAGTAACTAAAACTAATAAGTAATTTTTTTCAAAAAAATACTAATAATAGCAATAGTTACAATATATTTGTAACTATTATAATTAGGTAATACTATTGTTAATAATAGTTACTTTATATAGTAACTATTACACCTAACTAATAATACTAATAGTAATAATTATGTTATATAATTAACTATTACAATTAACTAATACTATTAATAGTAATAGTTATCTTATATAATAACTTTTATATTTAACTAATACTATTAATAGTAATAATTATCTTCTATAAATAACTTTTATATATATATATATATATATATATATATATATATATATATATATATATATATATATATAGGTGCTCAGATAAGAACCTAAATATCGTGAGAACCGTGAGAACTTGGATACATTAGGTAAAAAACTAATGTATCCAATGTATCCAAGTGAACCATTGGATACATTAGTTTTATCTAATGTATCTAATGTATACAAGTGAACCATTTGATACATTAGTTTTTTACCTAATGTATCAAAGTTCTCACGGTTCTCACGATATTTAGGTTCTCACAGGAACACGCCTCTATATATATATATATATATATATATATATATATATATATATATATATATATAGGTAGGTAAGTGCTCAAATGAGAACCTAAATATCGTGAGAACCATGAGAACCAATAACCACTATTAGATTAAAATTATTGAATGGTTGAGATTAAGACACAATAAGAAGGAGAAGCAATGGCATTTTCGAAATTAATCTAAAATATGAGGTAAAAAATGGAGCTACTTTGGCTAAACTAAACGTCATATGTGAACCACCACTTAAAGGCATGCCACGTCATCACCAATAATTTCCCTCAAATTTCAAAATAAAATATCTCAATATCTATAAGTTGAAAAAAAAAATCGACAACATTGATTTTTTTGTCTCGACGAGACGATTCAAACTACATCCTTGAAGATAGGGTTTTGGAATAAAATATTAAATAACAATGAAATTTTAAAAATACACTTAGATACAATAGGTAAACAGCTCTTGTATCCAATGTAAAATGTGTTCAACAATCCACTTTGATACAATAGCTAAACAGCTCCTGTATCCAATATCTGTGTTGAACAATCCACTTGAATACATTTAGCTATTGTATCTGTTAGGATTCATTGTTAGTACACCCACCTGATTTGATTAACCCATTCCACGTGTCTTTTTATGGACTTTAGGTTTACATGTAATGAAGTTTTACTTCAACTTTTTAAACAAGTCCATTTCTAGATGTTTAGTAGTTAGGCTGAGTTATGTTCGGTTTATCCTTAGCGGTTTAGTGTCCCTCAAACCGCCATCTTCAAACCACCAGCATGGTGCCTTAAGTCCTTCATCAAACCGCAGTTTGTGTCCTTGATGAAACTGCACTTCAAGTTCATTCATGAAACCGCACATGCATCTGGTGGAACCGCCGACCAAGATATTGAAGAAGTTATTGCTGTCATTTACTCCTTGAAGACAAACATTCACTTTTCAACCGTAAATGAATGACTGGTGACTTGTCCTTAAAACTTCAAGTCATGGTTCAGTTATTCTTGGAATGTCGGTTTGTCTCGCTTTTTGAAAAGTTACCGTTGTATTTTTCCAACAACTAAAAGGACAATGTCAGGTAGTGATCCAACAACTTCCTGCCACAAAGCAAAAGCAAAGGACGACAGTGACAGGTCAACCAATGGGATTGTGACAGCGCATAGAACCGCCATACAATGACTCACCTCTTTGTCCAACGGTCACTAATGCCTTCACTATAAATAGCCTTCATTTTTCAACAATGAAGGTTACTGAGCTTCAAAGAGAATATCCCAAGTATTCAAGTTTGCTTTGAAGATTGAAAATCCAGATATTCATATCTTCATCATCTCCTTAGCAAACCCAGAGTTCTTCATCAAAGCTTCAAGCCTTCATACCATCACAACTCAGACTTGCACAGAAAGTAATCACTTGCTCGCCATCACTTAGATATTTTGAGCTCTTGATTTCTTTCCACACCACACACCCGGAGTATATTTTCTTATAGATTATATACCTTGAAAACACAGGTTGTTATAATAGCATTCTTAGGTTAGATTGTTTATTTAGAGTTTGGATTCGTTTGTAATCTTGTAAAAACTCCTCTAAATCAATACAAGTCTAGTAGCTATTAGAAAATCCTAGGCTAACCACCTAGGTAGAGGACGTAGTTCTTTCAAGAACGAACCTCTTCAAATTGTGTGTCTTTGATATTTAATTTCTGTCTTGTCATTTACATTTCTTTTTATGAGCTTTATTTACTTTTATGTGAAATGACTTGATAAATGATTTGCATACTTTTGTGATACTTCAGTTGTGCCTTGTCAGTTGCATCATTCCATTTTCAACCACTTAAACCGCCCTACTTTTTATAATTCAGTTTGGCCATAACCGCAAAACTCCGCTGTGCATTTTAGCTGAGCGGTTCTAGTGCTTTAAACCACAATAGACCAAACTGATAAGCACTTGGTTGATTTTCAAGGGTATTTCGAAAAAGATTTTAAACCGCTATTCACCCCCCCCTGTCACGACCCGAAAACTAGGCTATATTTTATTAGTAATAAATAATTATTATTTATTTAATTGCTTATTTATTTATTTAAATTATTATTTATTTAAATATTTATGTGTGCATTTTATGTTTCATAATAATTATGCCTAGCATTTTATTGGGTCATTTGTGCTAGTGTAGTATTAGTTGGTCTTAGTTGTTAGTAGAAAGTATTAGAGTTGGGTAGTTGGTGGGGAGGGGGCCTAAGAGTAAGTTTTTCATAATAATTCCCCCCTACTCCCTCTCTCCCCCCTCACTTTCCCCTCACCCAAATCCCATTCCCAGCCCAATCTCTCTCTATCTCTACAAAAGGTAAGTTTTCTCATCTTCCTCCTTCTCTCTTCATTTCCTCCATCTTCCTCTCATAATCTCTCATTTCTTAAAACGTGAACCTTGTTTAGATCGTCGATAGGATCGCGTAGAACCAAAATGAATCGAATTCCGGCAACTTTGAGAATTTTCAAGTAAGTTGCTTTCCCCCCATTTTATGCTAAAGTGTTCATATCATGTTTATATTATGCTTGATGTGTTATATTTGAAGTTTGGTTGAATTTGCAATTTATTTTGAGTTTTGGTCAAAATGGTGATTTTAGGAATGTTGGTTTGAATCTTGATCTTGGTTGATAAATGGTATTATTTGAGTCCCCATTCTAGTTATAAGTTGTTTTGGGTTCATCTTTATGCTTGGTGGAAGGTTGATTATGTTTGATTTTGGTTGTAATATGAAATGGGTAAGAAAATTGGTAGAAACCCAGATTTTGGCCGGATTTCGTCCCTCCGGGCAAGGAGGCGCGCGCACCATGTTTTGGGAGGCGCGCGCACCCTTTTCTGCTTCGAAATCGCAGCCTTCTGACCTTAGGAGGCGCGCGCATCACTTTTTCTGGAGGCGCGCGCATCCCTCTTTTTCCAGTTTGTCCGTTTTTCGTTCGATCTTCCGGAGGCCATAACTTTCTCATCCGGACTCCGTTTAGGCGTGTAAACTATCGTTTCGAAGCTCTCTTAGAGTACTACAATATGGTATAGGTTGTTCAGTTAAGTTATAAGTTTTATACTTCGGGATTTTATTGGGTGTTTGGGCATCTTATGATGTGTTCGTGGTTGTTCCAATCGAATTGATTTTCGAGTAAGACTTGGTCTAGGTTTTAGGCGATGTCCCATGGTACCTAGAGGGTTGTGGTTGAACACCAAAGTGTAGGGTTTAGTCCGGTCGTGATCATGTTCTAAATATTAACCTTTTTGATTCGTTTGGGGGTTTGGGATTGGTTCGTTAAGGGCGAAGGTAAAGCGTGTATTGGCAATTGGGTACTTACGGTTTGATTAACCTTAAAGTGTATTCATTCTGATTCCTACTTTGTAATTTCAGGTGTGATGAGATGGTTGAGTTCATAGTCCTAGTACATCTTTATGAGTAAACGTTTAGGATAATTTTGGGTTATAGTCGTTGTACTATTTGTGAGCGACCGTTTGGGTTGTGTTCTTTATGATTAACTCGTGGGTATCATCTTTGGAATGTATCTGGTATGGTTTCTCTTATGAAATTACGGTATTCTAATAATCATTGTTGTTGTGCTCTTTATGAGAAATTCCGTTTATCGTTGTTGTGCTCTTTTATGAGAAACTTCTTGTGTTCGTTGTTGTTGAACTCTTCATGAGTAATCGTTTGCATCTTTATGGTGATTAATTGGTGTGGTTCCCTACTTTGGAACCTTAAGTTGTTATTCATGCTAAAATATTATTACTTAGCATTTAATTAGAAGCCCAGCTGGCATATTTGTTGCATCGGGCGATGGGAAGGATTATAATGGCAAAGCCAAGTCCATTATAATGTTGACCATTGTTTTGCCCTTACTATACCCCTTCTCCAGATTGGCTTTGGAAAGGATAAGTCAGTGTTCCTTTGTGAATGTATCTGGCTAACGGGCATGACTTTGTGTCATGGTCCTTGTCCCTTGTGACACTTCATTTGGTTATTGTTCCGGTACCGGGGTTTTCTCTTCGAGCTTTCATGCTGCTATGAAGATGTTGATTGTTGATTATTGAAGCTGCGTAGCGATCCTTTATTTGGATGTTCCGGTTGGGTGAAACCTTGGCTATGTATCCACCTATGAGTGTTTATTTCAGCTTTATGTGTTGCATGATGATGATGGTCGTTATTTCCAACCGGTATGGGACGGTTGGCGATGGGGAGCCTCTCATTTGTTGTTATATGTTTATTTATATGATTGATTATTGGATATTACTGTTTGACAGCATGTCACTTATTATTCCGCTGCTATCTGTCTTATGTTAATTGCTATTGGTCATTGCATATTAGCATGTCATGTAGTTGCATTAGTAACTTACTGAGATTTATTCTCACCCCGTTTCTTGTTTCAAATTGTTTTCCTTAACCCCCCCCCCCCAGGAGGAAAAGGATTAGAATTCGCGGATCGAGGAGGACGTCGAGAGGATTGAGATTTTGGGCAGGTTGTTTGATCGGTTTGCATTATTTAAATGTATAACCTTTTGGGGATAGTTTTACCACCAATGACGTCATTAAGAATTGTAATCTTTTGTATTTTGGGGTGAGCTTGCGAAGCTTATTCTAGTAGTTTGTTGTTGTTGTTAAGCTTGGATTTCTAAAACTTTGTTTTAAACATTTTGGGTATAAAAATGGAATTTTTATCTTCATTATTTTGGTGTATTGTTGTAAGTCGACGTCCAGATCGCGGGTTCCGGGCCCGCGGGGTCGGGGCCGCGACAGTTGGTATCAGAGCCATGGTTTGGCTCTAAGTATAAGTCTAGGTGGATTACTATGACCTAGGTGGGTAGTTGTGTTCGGAGTGAGTAACGATGAGTATTTTATGCAGGTATTTGTTTGTGATGGCTAGAAGAAGAATTGGTGAAGCTTCTAGTGGGACTCAGAATCTTAATGGTCTAAGGGAAGAAAACCGTGCAGTGTTTCAGGACAGGTTTGAAGTGGCCGTGAAAGCAATTCGTGACCAAGGGCCGAGAGAGGAACATGTAGCACCTCCGCGATATGGGTTGGAGCAGTTCTTGAAGTTGAAACCAAGTGAGTACGACGGTGAGCCTGATGTGAAGAAGGCCGAGCTATGGATAGAATCGATGGAGAAAATCTACGAGGTCTTTGGTTGCACTGATGAGGATAGGGTTCTGTTTTCAGCTTATAAGCTCGTGGGAGCTGCGGAACATTGGTGGAAGGCACTGAAGACCAGTTGGGATGCGACTCTTATACCATATCCTTGGGAGTGGTTCGTGAAGAAATTCAAGGATCATTTTATCTTTTTAGTGAATCAAAACTGGAAAGAGATCGAGTTCCTCAGCTTGGAGCAAGGCATGGTGTCAGTAGCACAGTACTCAGCTAAGTTCACAGAATTAGCCAGGTATTGTGAATACCTTGTGCGGACCGAGGAGCAGAAAGCGATGAGATTAATCAGGGGTTCGAAGACATCCATCCGGACTCAGCTTATAGCACAGCGGATTCAGACTTATCAGGATGCGGTGGATCGAGCCTACTTGATTGAACACCAGGATATTGGGGAACACAAAAGGAAGACTGAGATGGTTAACCCGGGTAAGCCAGGAGGGCAGAGTAAGTCACAACAGCAACATTCGGATAACAGAGGTAATTTTGGAGTGCAAACTCGATTCAGAAGGCAACTTCAAGGGCAACCAACAGTAGGAAATCAAGGTTCTAATAAGGGTACACGAAATGGGAAAGTCTGCAGTTACTGTCAGAGGAAAGGACACTCAGAAGACAAGTGTTGGAAGAAGCAAGGAAAATGTGTGAAGTGTGGTCAGTTGGGACACTTTGTTAAAGATTGTCCGAGGTTTAGAGTTCAGTCATCGGGGACAGGAACTGGAATATCACAGGGTCAGAAGAGAGATGCTTCGGGAAGACCTAAGGTATAGGGCAGAGTAATTGCGACCAATCAGCACTCACCAGGTAACGGATAATTTCAGGAGGTATTATTTTGCGTCGTGAGAGCGAGCGCGTGCATTTTAGGATCATCGCATTTATGTGTTTCTGTGCATTTAGTTGCATTTATTTCTTCTGAGTCTTTGACTTATGTGTTGTCAGTGTCTACTCCTATGGAGGAGTGTAGGATGTCTGATGGAGTCTTATGTGCTCATGTTGTGCTTAAAGGTAGATATAACTTACCTGCTAAATTAGCCATGTTGCTATTACAAGATTTTGATGTTACTATTGCTTTAGTCGATGGTTGTAGGAAAATTGTTACATCCTCTCTTCCCTTTTGCCTAAAATTATTTTGGGACCGTCCCTTTGTGTAGTGTTAAGCAAATCTTTTCTTGTTTGGAATCTGACTATTTTGCTTCGATGGGTGACAATGGATGTCTATACCAATTGTTGGGTGTATTTATCGTTTGTAAAAATTTCTATTTTTATTTCTGAGTAGTACCTAGTAATTGGGGATAACTTTGGGTTAAATTGAGTTGTTATAGTACAAGGTTGTAGTGCTAATATTTAGATCAATGTCCTTATGGCATAGGTTGGGTTATAAGAGTTGAGGATTCAAATTGAGGATTTCTGGATAGGAGATTTTGTTTACTTGTAGTGCATCTACGTGAGCGCATCGGAATTGGATAGTATGAGGAAAAGCATGATGTGTTATGGGATATGAGTATATTATGGAAGTTATAATCATCGATAGTGGTGAGCGCGTAAGTTTGAAAGGACTAAGCACATTTCGGGAGAGTAATAAATTGCGACCTATATCAAAGGCATTTTGAGTTTTAGTTAAAGGGGTGTTCTATGTCCTAAATCTTGTCTTGGTGGCATTTCTTATTTTGGATTACAAATAAGTGAAGAAAGTTGAGTATAAATACTCGGGCATATTAAAGAATACTATGATTTGGTATTGGGTCAGTTGGAAGGTGACTAGCTAATTGGTTTATTATGATGGTAGTACCATTGAGCTTAAATATCATTAAGTCAATAAATGTATGCGTGAGAGCCTAACTGGGGTTAGCTATTGAATTTAGAGTTCGTTGATTTCCTTTGGGTATATGAGCACGGATTATGACTTAAATGGGAGTTAGAGAAAATCTTTTGAAGATGAAATTTGGGTCTTTTTGCGGACTATTGAGTATATTAAATGGTTTAGGCTTCAAGACCAGATTAATGAAGGGATGAGAGTATAACATAGATTTAAGTCGGACACTTTGTACGAGAAATTTTGGGGTTTGTATGGTACTATTTATTTAAGGTGTTAACTCAAAGTGAAGACACTATAATGGTAATCCATAGAGATATAGCCATTTCGATGAATATTGTGGAAATAGAAATTTCTTTAGCCTTCTTATATTTAAAAAAAAAAACCAATTAGGCTCGGGATGGTGATGTTTTGAATTTCTGGGGAATACTACTAAGTATGCGATTTACAAAAGGAGACACCTTTGCAGTGTAATTAAGGTTGTGAATAAAGTGAGCTTGGGATATCTCGGGAGTTATGTTTGGGAGCAATTGGGATTCTCCAATTTTGATTATGGATTCTAATTAGTAGTGAAGGTTATGATTGAAGGAATTATGTGCGAGAGGTCGTGGTATTGTGAACATTATTTAGGGTTACTACGTAGTGGTTTAGAATGGACAATTGAGGAATTTGAGAAATGGCGGAACTATCGTATCCGTAGCTATTGGGTCTTTCGGGTAAGTCTCGTTAAAATTCGGGTCGAATTTTCTTTAAGGGGGAGTAAATGTCACGACCCGAAAACTAGGCTCTATTTTATTAGTAATAAATAATTATTATTTATTTAATTGCTTATTTATTTATTTAAATTATTATTTATTTAAATATTTATGTGTGCATTTTATGTTTCATAATAATTATGCCTAGCATTTTATTGGGTCATTTGTGCTAGTGTAGTATTAGTTGGTCTTAGTTGTTAGTAGAAAGTATTAGAGTTGGGTAGTTGGTGGGGAGGGGGCCTAAGAGTAAGTTTTTCATAATAATTCCCCCCTACTCCCTCTCTCCCCCCTCACTTTCCCCTCACCCAAATCCCATTCCCAGCCCAATCTCTCTCTCTCTCTACAAAAGGTAAGTTTTCTCATCTTCCTCCTTCTCTCTTCATTTCCTCCATCTTCCTCTCATAATCTCTCATTTCTTAAAACGTGAACCTTGTTTAGATCGTCGATAGGATCGCGTAGAACAAAAAAGAATCGAATTCCGGCAACTTTGAGAATTTTCAAGTAAGTTGCTTTCCCCCCATTTTTATGCTAAAGTGTTCATATCATGTTTATATTATGCTTGATGTGTTATATTTGAAGTTTGGTTGAATTTGGAATTTACTTTGAGTTTTGGTCAAAAATGGTGATTTTAGGAATGTTGGGTTTGAATCTTGATCTTGGTTGATAAATGGTATTATTTGAGTCCCCATTCTAGTTATAAGTTGTTTTGGTTCATCTTTATGCTTGGTGGAAGGTTGATTATGTTTGATTTTGGTTGTAATATGAAATGGGGTAAGAAATTGGTAGAAACCCAGATTTTGGCCGGATTTCGTCCCTCCGGGCAAGGAGGCGCGCGCACCATGTTTTGGGAGGCGCGCGCGACCCTTTTCTGCTTCAAATCGCAGCCTTCTGACCTTAGGAGGCGCGCGCATCACTTTTTCTGGAGGCGCGCGCATCCCTCTTTTTCCAGTTTGTCCGTTTTTCGTTCGATCTTCCGGAGGCCATAACTTTCTCATCCGGACTCCGTTTTAGGCGTGTAAACTATCGTTTCGAAGCTCTCTCGAGTACTACAATATGGTATAGGTTGTTCAGTTAAGTTATAAGTTTTATACTTCGGGATTTTATTGGGTGTTTTGGGCATCTTATGATGTGTTCGTGGTTGTTCCAATCGAATTGATTTTCGAGTAAGACTTGGTCTAGGTTTTAGGCGATGTCCCATGGTACCTAGAGGGTTGTGGTTGAACACCAAAGTGTAGGGTTTAGTCCGGTCGTGATCATGTTCTAAATATTAACCTTTTTGATTCGTTTGGGGGTTTGGGATTGGTTCGTTAAGGGCGAAGGTAAAGCGTGTATTGGCAATTGGGTACTTACGGTTTGATTAACCTTAAAGTGTATTCATTCTGATTCCTACTTTGTAATTTCAGGTGTGATGAGATGGTTGAGTTCATAGTCCTAGTACATCTTTATGAGTAAACGTTTAGGATATTTTGGGTTATAGTCGTTGTACTATTTGTGAGCGACCGTTTGGGTTGTGTTCTTTATGATTAACTCGTGGGTATCATCTTTGGAATGTATCTGGTATGGTTTCTCTTTATGAAATTACGGTATTCTAATAATCATTGTTGTTGTGCTCTTTATGAGAAATTCCGTTTATCGTTGTTGTGCTCTTTTATGAGAAACTTCTTGTGTTCGTTGTTGTTGAACTCTTCATGAGTAATCGTTTGCATCTTTATGTGATTAATTGGTGTGGTTCCCTACTTTGGAACCTTAAGTTGTTATTCATGCTAAAATATTATTACTTAGCATTTAATTAGAAGCCCAGCTGGCATTTTGTTGCATCGGGCGATGGGAAGGATTATAATGGCAAAGCCAAGTCCATTATAATGTTGACCATTGTTTGCCCTTACTATACCCCTTCTCCAGATTGGCTTTGGAAAGGATAAGTCAGCGTTCCTTTGTGAATGTATCTGGCTAACGGGCATGACTTTGTGTCATGGTCCTTGTCCCTTGTGACACTTCATTTGGTTATTGTTCCGGTACCGCGGGTTTTCTCTTCGAGCTTTCATGCTGCTATGAAGATGTTGATTGTTGATTATTGAAGCTGCGTAGCGATCCTTTATTTGGATGTTCCGGTTGGGTGAAACCTTGGCTATGTATCCACCTATGAGTGTTTATTTCAGCTTTATGTGTTGCATGATGATGATGGTCGTTATTTCCAACCGGTATGGACGGTTGGCGATGGGGAGCCTCTCATTTGTTGTTATATGTTTATTTATATGATTGATTATTGGATATTACTGTTTGACAGCATGTCACTTATTATTCCGCTGCTATCTGTCTTATGTTAATTGCTATTGGTCATTGCATATTAGCATGTCATGTAGTTGCATTAGTAACTTACTGAGATTTATTCTCACCCCGTTTCTTGTTTCAAATTGTTTTCCTTAACCCCCCCCAGGAGGAAAGGATTAGAATTCGCGGATCGAGGAGGACGTCGAGAGGATTTGAGATTTTGGGCAGGTTGTTTGATCGTTTTGCATTATTTAAATGTATAACCTTTTGGGGATAGTTTTACCACCAATGACGTCATTAAGAATTGTAATCTTTTGTATTTTGGGGTGAGTTTGCGAAGCTTATTCTAGTAGTTTGTTGTTGTTGTTAAGCTTGGATTTCTAAAACTTTGTTTTAAACATATTGGGTATAAAAATGGAATTTTTATCTTCATTATTTTGGTGTATTGTTGTAAGTCGACGTCCAGATCGCGGGTTCCGGGCCCGCGGGGTCGGGGCCGCGACACCCCCTCTAGCGGTTCTATACCCTTGTTGCCCTTTGGGACCAACAAGTGGTATCAGAGCATATCCACCAAAAATTATTTTACAAGCTTAACCGCTTGGGTGCTGATCCAATGGCAAACATAAACTCCCATATGATGCAGACTTCCAACTCTAATCACTTACCTATTCTTAATGAAGATAGTTTCATCTTCTGGAAAGATAGGATGAAGAAGCACATGATATCTGAGGATCGCAGATTATGGACTGCAATTGTTAATGGACCCTATGTCCCGATGAAGGCTAACCCTGATGCAGGTACTGCTAGACAAACCGCGGAAGTCAAGAAGCCGGAAGCTGAATGGACCAAAACTGATCAACGGATGTGGACTTTGATGGTAGAGCTATGTCCATGCTTGTATCAGCTATTGATCTAAGAACTCACTCAAAGGTTCTAGATTGCAATACCGCAAAGGAAACATGGGATGGCATCATTGACTTTCTGGAAGGAGATGCCGACACCAGAAGAACCGCCTCTACCAACAGAGGGCTCTTTGATTACTTTGTCAAAGACCCAAAGGATCTCTTCGCCAATGCTATGAGCGGTTCGTGGAAATTGTCAATGTATGTTTCTCTCTATGGCACAAGTATTCCAATACTGACCTGAACATGAGATTCATGCAATCTCTTGGTAGCAAATGGCTGATCAAAACTACCAACATTGAAGACAACAAAGATCTGGAAGCTCTTGATCTTCGTCATCTTTATACCATGCTAAGGGTATTTGAATTCAAGCTCGAGGAAGCTCATGAAACCGAAAACAGATTCAAGTCTCTTTCTCTTGCCGCTTCAACAATGCCACATCTCTAGTTTACAATCCAGATCACCATCAAACTGGCATCTAATACCCATTTACAAACCGCTTCTTTTTGATCTAAATATTCCAAGATATATTCCTCAAACCGCACCTCCAGAGTATTACCAACCGCCTCATCAACCTTACCCTCAACATGATCAACCCTATTCTCACCTCAGCAATCTCATCAATCCTACACTCCATCTCAAAATTCCAAAGTGTAGCATCCAGTTCTACTAAAGTTGACTTCGATGACATGATGATGACGATTTTTTCCTCTATGTGAAAAACTACACCAAGTTCAGAAGAACAGAGCTCAATTTCAGTCAGGCGACCCTGCAAAGTTTGTCCCTCCAACTAGATTCAACAAAGCTGCTGATGCTAAGAAAGGGGTGATCTTGTTTGTTACAACTGCAGACAACCAGGTCATTTTGCCTCCAGTTGTCCCAAACCACGCTATGAAGCCGCTCCTGCCAAGAAACCGTTCACAAGAGTTTTTTAAGAGAAGAGGAATGGTTGCTGAACAAGGAGAACAACCATTAACATGGATGGGTTCTGATACAGATGATAGTGATGAAAATGAAGGAGTTGCAAATCTTTGCCTAATGGGATTTGAAGAAAAAGTTGAAATTGACGAAAGCCCTTCCACTGCCACTCCATCAAATGAAGTCAGTTTCACCAAGAACTCCTGAAGCTAAACAAGGCAAAACTCCTACTTCACCAACTACTCTCCTGAGGATCAAACCGAACAAAGCCATGATGACCAGGGTACTTGAACGTGCTAATTTTGTTATTTGTCAGCAACACACTGTGCTTAAAAGGCATATAAATTAATGGCTGCGGAACTTGAATATTCCCAAAAAGAGTGCAAGTCCCATAAGGAGTGATTGAAAAACTCAAGCTCCAAATTGTTGGGATACTTCTATTGTGGAAGAAAACCGCTACTTAAGGACAGAACCGAGGTACTTCTCACCCGAATCCGATGATCTTACTGCATAAAGGGATGAACTTCAAAAAGTGACCGATGTGTGGACTAAGTCTGGTGTCACCATGGAAAAAATCGTTAATTCACACAAATTCTCTCTAAGGAGAAAAGTGGATTGGGATTTAAAACTGATGATGGGTGTAAGTGTCCTTGTCTTTGTGCTAAACACAAAAGTCATTCATTATTAGTTCAAATATATGGACTCAAACAAGCTCCAGAGCATGGTTATGACACTCTATCTAAATTTCTTATTGAACAAGGCTTCTCTCGAGGTAAAATTGATACACTCATTTATAGCTAAACACAAAAGTCATTTATTATTAGTCAAATATATGTTGATGATATTATTTTCGGTTCTACTAATGAAACTATGTGTGTTAAGTTTGAGAAGCTAATGAAGAGTAAATTTGAAATGAGTATAATGGGAGAATTGACATCTTTCTTGGACTCCAAGTTAAGCAATGCCATGATGGGATCTTTATCAACCAAGCCAAATACACTAAAGATTTTGATAAGAGTTCGGGCTTGAAACCGCTAACCAGTTGATACCCCAATGCCTAAGCCTGCAGTTTGGATCGAGATGAACATGTTAAGAAAGTTGATCAAACTCTCTACCGAGGTATGATTGGCTCTCTACTTTACTTAACTGCTAGTAGGCCAGATATCATGTTTAGTGTTTGTGTTTGTGCTAGATTTCAAGCTGATCCTAGAGAATCTAATCTTATTGCTGTCAACGTATTATTAGATATTAATGTGGATCTGTTAACCTTGACTTTGGTACTCCAAATAATCTTCATTTGATCTATTAGGTTATTCAGATGCCGACTTTGCGCATGTAAGATAAGAAGAAAGAGCACAGTGGAACTTGTCAGTTCCTTGGAACGCGGCTTGTGTCATGGTCCAGCAAAAACAAGCGTCGATTTCAGTCCTCAACCAATGAAGCTGAATATATACGGCTGGAAGCTGTTGCTCTCAAATTCTCTGGATGAAACCAAGTTGGAGGACTACGGGATATTTGAACAAACTGCCCTATCTACTGTGATAGCACTGCTGCAATATCCATCTCCAACATCCAGTTCAGCACTCAAAACCAAGCACATCGACATAAGATATCATTTCCTCAAAGACCATGTTGAAAAGAAAAATATTTTTCTAGCAAGGTGGGAACAGATGATCAAATTGCTGATATCCTCACCAAACCGCTTGAAAATTCTAGGTTCTATTACTTACGAGGAGAAATTGTATGTTAGAACTAACTTAAGATATCATATATATATATATATATATATATATTTATTTCTAATATCTTTTGTTTAAGTGTTTTGCTATGCTTAGAAAAGTCATCTAGTGTGCGGTTCTGTCATCATTAAACCGCATCAATAAATGGTCGGTACAAGATACTCATCAAACTGACGAGTCAAAATGAATGAAATCGGTTCTTTCAAAACCGACAAGAAAGCAAAAGTCGATTCGGTTTAAACATATAAACCGCCATCAGATTAGAGAGGACATCAGTTTCATGAAAACCGCTGAAGATGTAAGGTAAGTCGGTTGCTCATCAAACTGCTCAGGTTGAAATTGCATTTTAGTTCCTACTTTATGTCATATCAATTATAAGGACCTTTTTTGCAATTATCTCTGCCGCATAAATTCTATGTGACGTGGGACGCCAACTGGAGACAATCGTGCGCCGTTCTCGTCGTTCCATTACCAAGAACAGTTATTTGAGTATAAAAGACAAATTTTATTTATTTTACCTTTTTACCTTCTTCATCATTCATCTCTCTCTTCTGCACTCCGTTTTCTTTCCTCCAATATTTCCCATATTTTTTCAAAATTAAATGGCACCTAAGACTCATCCGACCCTTCTGCTTCATCTACATCTAAAACATCAAAGGCGATATGGTATGATTTCTTGAACCCTTCACTCCAGCATTTCATCGTTTTCCGCCATTGTTGCTCGTAAAAGCTTGTTCTATTCTATATTTTTTCTTGCTTTTTCATTCAATTTTTGGTTAATATTGCTTACATATGTTCATATATGCTGGGTTTGATGTTTATTTCTTGTCTTTTGTTCAATTTTTGAGCAATTTTGATTTTTGGGTTTTCGGGTGTTCTTTCGTATTTCTTTTGATACTATGTTCTGGGTTTGTTATTTGAACTT
>JAOWBW010000930.1:250398-282589 GCA_026119855.1 Campanula takesimana | reverse complement strand
CGTAAAGGCTAAGTAATAAAATACTAGCACGATAAAAACAAAGGATTCCAAAGTAGGGAATCAATCCAAATAACTCACCACGAAGGTAAACCAATACAACCGCACATCAAAGATGAACCACATTCTCAAAAATGATACTAAATCAAATTCCGTATCATATTTATTCACAAAAGAATCAAATTCAATCCATAAAGTGTTCCACGGTGTTATCTTAAGTTAATTAGAAGGGATAAACCTAAACTAGTTAAGCCTTAAGTCTTAAACCAAGCAAAAATGTCAAATTCCTGGAACACGGGGCGGGCGGGCGCCTGGAATGGGCAGGCGGGCGCCTGAATGACCAGAAGGTCTGGCCATTAGAAAAGGGCATGTAGGCAGGCGCCTGGTCCACCACAGGCGGGCGCCTGGTCTACGGGCTGGGGAGAATTCCCAGCTGGGTTCTTCAAATCTCCTTACCAATTCATACCAAATTCATAACACTCAAAATCAACACTCCCAACAAGGTTTCTAAGGTACCCAAACATCATTTAACTAGAAAGGGGATCTTAACAACACCCTTTATCAACCAAATTCAAGAATCAAAAACCCACATTCAAGATTTCACCATTTTTACCAAAAACTCAAATAAAATACCAAACAAATTCAAAACCCAACCAAACTTCAAATATACACATCAAAACATTATCTAAACATGATATGAACATTTTAGCATCAAAATGGGGAAAAGTAACTTACTTGAAAATAATGAAAGTTGACGGAATTCAATTCTTTTTGGCTTCCTACGATCCTATCGACGATCTAAACAAAGTTCAAGTTTTAAGAAATGAGAGATTATGAAGGGAAGATGGAGAAAATGAAGAAAGAAGATAGAGAAAGAAAAACTTACAAAGCTAGAGAGAGAGAGAGTTGTGTGCTGGAAGAAGAATGAGTGAGGGAGGAGGTGAGGGAGGTGAGGGGAGTAGGGGGAAATAATTCAAACATTTACACTTAAGCCCCTCTCTCACACTACACACCAATACTACACTCCCAACTAACAATTAAGACTCAACACTTCCACACTAGCCCAAATGACCCAATTAAAATGCTAGGCATAAATATTATAACACATAAATTGCACACATAATTATTTAAATAAATAATAATTTAAATAAATAAATAAGCAAATAATTAAATAAAAATCATTTAATTACTAATAAAATAGAGCCTAGATTTCGGGTCGTGACACAAACCAAAAATGAAAGTAAGAACCTTAGTCTGAGAAGGAGGGAATATTAGACAATTTTAAAAATATTAGGAAGAAATCCATAGAAAATCATCAAACTTTACAATTTTTTTGAATATGATTACCAAACTTATTTCTTTGCATACAAAACATCGAACGCATTTTTATTTTTTATTTTTATGGCAATCAGCACATCCATCATTTTCTTTTGCGTCTATGGTCATTTTCACTAACTCCGTTAGTTTTTTCATAAATAGTCATGTGTAGTGCATATGATCAAATTTTGAAAGGTATTTTAGGTAGTTCACTCTAAATTACAATTAAAAGATGGGTAAAATACAAAATAGGGCTTAATATCGATGGGACGATTGCAGTTTGGGGTCTGACGGCCCAATTTTACCAATTTAGGGCCTGACATGCCATTTTTTTTTAAAACAATTTAGGGCTTTTTGACGATTTTCATCAAAATCCAGGTTAAGTCATCATGTGCAGCGCATGTGACATCATTTGGGGGTCAATTGAAAATTTATGAATATAAAGGGTTTGATCAGAAAAAACTACAATGCTAAACATTAACTTGTACATGAATTAATGTGTACAACATGTTAATGCATAGATTAATATACTACACTTTCAATTTATTTATTTTTTGAAAAATTTAATTTAAAGTTGATAAATTACTATTTAAGTTAAGAAAATATTTTTTTTTAAATATTAAATAATAATAAATAAAAGTTATAACTTACCAGTTTTGTACATAAATTAAATTGGTACAACATTAATATGCACAAATTAATGTATTAAAAATTAAAATTTAATTATCCCTAACACCCCCACCCCCACCACCCCCCCCCCACCACCACTACCACCATTAACACCCCATCGCCACCATCACCCACACCCAATTCCAAAACATAAAATTCTAAATTTTAAACATAAACTTAGCTCCGATTCTCCAAATCAACACAAAATAAAAATCATACTTTGAATCAAAATACAAAATCTTCTATTTCACAACCCACTTTCAAAATCAAAACTAACTTTCATTATAAAAAAATCAACTTCTGTAACACGTTTAATTAAATTAAGATCTGGAAAAGAGAAGAGTATTGAGGCTAGATCTGATCGCCGACTAACAAACAACATGCATACAAATTTTCCCATTAATTATTGTGAAATTTCTTTTATACCTCTTCCATCATAGTTGAGCCATTTTGTAAATTAGTTATTATTATTATTAATTGATATCTTAATTTTTCAAAGTGGTGACACTTAAAAGTTTAAATTTACCACTAGTGAAAATCAAGGTTCTAAAAATCGCTAGGCGGCGGACCCGGGCCTAGAGCCTAGAGCGCCTAGGCGGGGCCGAGAAATTACACAAAAAAAGTACTATTTTATGATCTGTTCAACAAAACCTGGATAATTTAAGAGTAACAGTCGACACGGGCCAATGCATTTGAGAAATTGAGAGACCACGTCTAATTCAATTTCAAACAAATGAACCACATATTGTACAAAAACCACATTCTATTTACTGACTAAAGCAAAGACCATTAGTTTCAAAAAGAAAATAAAAATGAAAGAGTTCAGTTGCCCATTGACATATTCTTCTCTTTCCTCCATCACTTATGTTCATAACTTCATTTATCCATCCAAGCAAATCAAAATACCTGCATAAAGAGGGAGTATAACTATTTATTACATTTCCTGACAGTGATAGTGATAAGTGAGAGTCTGCTGGATCATGAAAATGACAAAAAAAAAAAAAAAAAAAAAAAAAAACAGACTAATGAAAAATATTCCAGCAAGCTAATAACCATCAAACTAATTAATTACTTACCTTTCTTGGCCTCAAACACTCCAACAAGCTAATAACCATCAAACTCCCAAGCTTGAAAAGTGATCTAGCTGCTCAAAACACAACAAAAGAACATTTTGTATAAGCTAAACCACAGACCAGAGTACCAGACTAATGAAAAGTATTTCTGGACGGTGGGAGTACTACTTTTAATTTTAAACAGATCAACTAAACAACATTGAAACTAATAAAAAAATACTTTTGAGACAGAGGGAGTGCTATTTTTAATTTTAAATGGAACAAATAATTACCAATGGCCATGTCAAAGGAATACAGTATAAGTTAAAGACAGACTTACTACTACTAAATGATGGTCATTGGATCTTCTTCTTCTTGTCCATAATTTTCTACCTCACGCTCCTCATCAGACTCAAAGTCAACTTCATTCTCCAATTCAACCTCATCATCAACCTCATCATCAGAATAAAAATCTGAAAGAGTATGAAATACTCTTAGTTTAATATTGTGTATCTTTGTGATTCTGATTTAATTAATGTATATATTTAGAGTTTATTTATTTTAGGAATTAGTTGTAATTATTTAGGAATAGTTTATTTTAGGATAATTATTATTATTTTGATTTACTTGACTAACCTACTAATGTTTATCTTTGGTTAGTATTTTGTATTTTAGGTGTTTTATTTTAGGAAGACTCTCATATGGAAAGAAGGATTTCTTGGAGTATAAGGAGCGGCCAAGTCTTGTATAAATACAAGCCGACTCCTTCATTGACTTTGACGAGTTTACAGAGTATTATAAGAGAGTCTTTTGTTTTTTCTTGAGGTTCTTGTTCATCAAGAACTCAAGTATTTTTATGTTTAGTCTATTCAAGATAGAATAGGTTTTGATCTTTTAATTGTTTTTGTTTCTTTCATCCTTTTGTACTCTGAAAGAGTTTTAGTAATGAAAGTTTTCCAGCAAGGTATTTCTTGCTGAAGTGTTTAATCAGTTTTAATTTCCGCTGCGTTTGTTTCTGTGTTTCTGAGTTTCTGGTCGTCGCCAACTGACAGGACAACTGTCTGGACAACTGTTAGCACGTTTGAATACACAGTCGGTCAATTCCCAGAACAGTCCTAGCCGCTAATTTCGTTCAATTGGCATCAGAGCCTGGTCTCGACATACTGAGATCGATCTTTGAAAGTGGTCATTATGGACTGTACTCATACTCGTAATAAGCCGCCTACTCTAGATGGTTCAAACTATACCATTTGGAAGGCAAAGATGACTATGTACATCAAAAACATAGATCATCGTGCTTGGGTCAGCATTCTAGTGGGATATAAATCCCCTACCATGGAAGTGGCTGATCCAAAAGCTAAAGCTTCTGTGTCTGACGAAGAAAAGAAAGAAATTTTTTTTATTCCAAAACCCGAGCAAGATTGGAATGCGGAGGAAATTGCCCTTGCAAATTTCAATGTAAAGGCAATGGCCGCCATTTCTGATCACGTTGATTTTAATTTGTATCGGTTGTTCTCAAACCATACAGTGGCCAAAATGCTTGGGACATTTGCAACTACATTGTGAAGGGTCCGATAGTGTTAAACAAACTAAGTTAAGAAGGTTGATGACAGAGTTTGAAAATTTAAGAATGGGAGATAATGAAACTGTTCAAGAATATTCTGCTAGATTAATGGATATTTCAAATGAATCATTTGCATTAGGAGAATCCATCTCCAATGCAAGGTTGGTTAGTAAAGTTTTAAGAACTCTCCCAGAAAAATTTAACATCAAAATCTCTGTCATTGAAGAAACTTGTGATACTCGGACCGTGAGTCTTGAAAAGGTTCTAAGTATTCTAACTACGTTTGAATTGAACCTTGAAGTGCAACAAACTAGCAAAGTAAATTCAATTGCTCTTGCTAGTGCTCTTACTGTGTCCAAAGATCTTGTTGAATTATCAAAAGATATTGATGACTCAAACTTAGAGGAAGATGAATGTGACTTGATTTCTAAAAAATTCAACAATATGTTGAACAAAAAATGTCAACAAAGGTTTCCCAATAAGGATATTGCTTCTTCCCCTAAGATTGAATCATTTAAGAAAGAAACAAGTAAGAACAAATTTTTTTCTGAAAACAAAAGATCTATTGAGTCCGTTCAGTGTAGAGCGTGTTTAGGATTTGAACATTATGCCAATGAGTGTGCTAACACACTTAAAAAGAGAGGGATGAGTTTTTCTGCAACCTTAAGTGATTCAGATGATGACGATCAGACAACAACCTGTCATCTTTACGATCATCACAATCCTCCCTCTCTGACAGTGAATCTGACTGTGAATCTGACAGTGAAGATGAACAGTCAACTGTCATCTCAACTGTCAGCTCAAATGGTACTAATGTGTATACCTGTTTTAACTCCACTTCTGCAGGTGAATCTGAGGAGTCCCAACAGGAAGATGAAGATAGTGCAACCTATGAAGATCTGTACAATACATATGTTGAGCTTCATGCAGATTGGTCCAAGCGAATGGAACAACTCAAGGCATTCAAGAAGGTAAATGAAAAACTCACCTCTGACAATCTGAAATTAAAGGATGAGAATGAGCGGTTGTCGAGTGAAAGTGATACTCAAAAGGACTCCATAGCTAGGTTAGAAGTCATGCTTACCAAAAAAGACAACGAGTGTAAGAAATATAAAAGCAATCTTGAAAAAGAAACCACTACACTCAATAAACTTAACAATGGCAAGGCTAAATTGGAAGAGGTTCTGAACATGGGGAACCAAGGAAAATCAGGTTTAGGCTATGGAGATCCAATGTTTGTTAAGGAAGGTGAGGGCACTTCGAAAACAATGAGAGATTCAATGCTAATCACGTGTCTCCTCATAAAAACAAAAGAAATAGAAAAAGGAGATACGTGTGTCACCATTGTTTTGCCCCTGGACATATACGTCCATTTTGCTACAAGTTGAACTGTGGGCACAATCTGACAATCAGTTGCCCTGTCAACCGCCCAGGCAGCAGCATGTCGAAAAAAAGACTTGGGTAAGAAAGGACACTTTACAGTGTCAAGTCGTGTTTACCTCCTTCAAAAGTAGTGAGGAAGGAGCTTGGTACTTTGATAGCGGCTGTTCTCGTCATATGACCGGTTCTCTTGAGCATCTCATAGATTATGAAGTCTTCAAAGGAGGAAATGTCAATTTTGGTGGAGGTGCTAAGGGAAAGGTCATTGGTAAAGGTACGTTGTGTGTTGACGGCTTGCCAAATTTGCACAATGTCTTACATGTAGACGGGTTGAAAGCAAATTTGATAAGTATCAGTCAACTGTGTGATGATGACTTATTTGTTAAGTTTGACAAGTACAAATGTGAAGTTTTTGATAACAAAAGTGTGTGTGTTCTTTCTAGCATTCGATCCTCTGATCATTGTTACAAGTTGGTTGAAAATCATTCATGTTTTAACTCAATTTTTGATAATACTCCTGATCTTATTGTCAATTGTGTTGAGGATGATGTTTCAGGTTGTACTTGGGAGCATGAAAGGATTAATGATGAATCTGAACCTAAATCCACGAAAGAATCTGCAGATGCACCAACTGTGAGGACAACTGACAGTCAAGATGAACAGTCAACTGCCATGTCAGATGGTCAGACAGCAGCAGATTCTAGTTCAGATTCTGAAATCTTGGAAGATCAGGTAAGCAGAGGCAATGATGATGCTGCAAGCATACAAGGAGATCATCTAACTTCCCAGGTCATTGGGGGAGTGGATGAAGGAATGAAAACAAGAGGAAAACGAATAAATTACCGGGATTTAGCCGGTTTGGTATGCATGAAATCCGCGTACCATCAGGTAAGCTCTTGTTGTTTTGTTGCTAAGTTTAAGCATGATAGTGTGTCAGAAACCTTAAAATGGTAATAATTGGATCAATGACATGCAAGAGAAAGTGGTAAAATTTGAAAGCAAAGATGTTAGGTTCTTGGTTCATAGACCATCTAATGCTGAATGTATGGGAGATGTTACTTGTTGTACTCAATTGTTGAATATGAACGAGATAATAAAGGATTATGATCTTAAAAGTAAAACCTTTACTGTATTTTGTGATAGCTTAAGCTCCCAGAATATTGCCAAGAATCTGGTACAACATCTCCTAACCAAGCACATAGATATTATGCATCATTTTATTAAAGATCTTGTTGAACAAAAAATCATTACTCTTGAACATGTAAGCACAACGGATCAACTTGCTGATATCTTTACCAAGGCTTTGGATTTCGAGAGATTTTCTCTCGGACTGTGTGATACCAGTTGACTGCACAAGTGTGCAGACAACTGACTGCATAACTGTATAATTGTATATTACAGTAACCACTAATTAAAAAAAAAAAAAAAAAAAAGGTTCTGCATACATTCTATTTGCACGATTGTCTCTTGTGATCACTTGGTCTCCTTTAGTTCCTTGACTCCGAGTTTTGACCCTTGAATGTGAGACCCTTCTTGACTTGATAATAAAATTATCTTGTTAATTCCTTCGTGTTGTTTATCATGGAGTGGGCATCAAATCTAAGCTTGCGGGAAGAACAAGCTGCCTCCAATCTTTGCAGTTACTACTCATTTAGGCAAAAAGCTGAATTGTTTAAATACATAACTTGAGATCAAGGGTAACACTGTATTGTGAGAGTGAATAGCTCTTCCCGTAACAGATTCATTGGAGATATGCCTTTAAAAAGGGGGTGTTCTAAAAGCTACATGATTGAAGGTGTAATCTCATTGAATTCTTGTGAGTTGAGACCGAGTCATAAACGGAGTTGACCATTCTATGTCACACCAAAATTGAGACAATCTTCACTTGTGTGTTTAGGCATAATTTTCTAAGTTTTTTTTCTCCCTTGGTATTTCCATCAGCAAATTGAACTGTTCTTCTTCTTGTTACAGATTTAATGTTTTCATGTGATTAACGATAATCTAATGGCGTGATGTTCAAGTTTCATTGTGCAGTTGGTAGAAATTATGGTACATTATGGATAAATGGATTCAGTTGAATTTGGCAAGTACTAATTCTGGGACGGACAATTTATCACAAAACATGGAAAAAATTTGAATTTTAAAATCAAAATCCTTGTTTTTTGGAATTCAAATGGGTACTTCAATGTTTCTCGGTTTTCTTTACTCCTTGGCATTCCCGAGTTCTTAGGAAGAATCACTGTCCTCCCTTGATATTTCCTCCTTGTCCATTCTGGTTGTGAATTATGGTTTAGTATATCTTATTCCTCATGCTTTCTAGCTTCATTTCTCTCATCTCATCTTGTTTCTATTCTGCAAATGCTCTCTCTCTAACATTTTTTGCAGATAAATCCGAGAATTCAGGAGAAACTCTAAGTGATTGTATGTGACACAAAATAATTGTTTGCCACTGCTCTGATCAAGCTCTGGTATTTTTGTTGTTAAGCATCCAGCTGGTGTTAAGCAACTTGTTCGTGCAACTGTGCGGACAACTGGACAGTCAACCGGTAAGTCATCAGGTAATTCTGCAGAAATCTCTGGTCTGTTATGGTTTGATGCGATGTGAGTTGAGATTGATGATGCTCTTAGAGGTATTTTGTTGGGAAGATTCAAATTTAGGGGGAGTGGAAGATAATTCAAAATTTTCTTTCTTTGTGTTTGATGGTTCTTCTCAAAAAGGGGGAGAAAGATGTGGTCTTCATTTTAAGGGGGAGAAAGATGTGTTCTAGGGGGAGTAGAATCCAATGTACAAATTCAGGGGGAGAGTTTTGTTTTTTGGTTGTTTTGATCAGAACCACAAAGATAGGGGGAGATTGAAAGAGTATGAAATACTCTTAGTTTAATATTGTGTATCTTTGTGATTCTGATTTAATTAATGTATATATTTAGAGTTTATTTATTTTAGGAATTAGTTGTAATTATTTAGGAATAGTTTATTTTAGGATAATTATTATTATTTTGATTTACTTGACTAACCTACTAATGTTATCTTTGGTTAGTATTTTGTATTTTAGGTGTTTTATTTTAGGAAGACTCTCATATGGAAAGAAGGATTTCTTGGAGTATAAGGAGCGGCCAAGTCTTGTATAAATACAAGCCGACTCCTTCATTGACTTGACGAGTTTACAGAGTATTATAAGAGAGTCTTTTGTTTTTTCTTGAGGTTCTTGTTCATCAAGAACTCAAGTATTTTTATGTTTAGTCTATTCAAGATAGAATAGGTTTTGATCTTTTAATTGTTTTTGTTTCTTTCATCCTTTTGTACTCTGAAAGAGTTTTAGTAATGAAAGTTTTCCAGCAAGGTATTTCTTGCTGAAGTGTTTAATCAGTTTTAATTTCCGCTGCGTTTGTTTCTGTGTTTCTGAGTTTCTGGTCGTCGCCAACTGACAGGACAACTGTCTGGACAACTGTTAGCACGTTTGAATACACAGTTGTTCACACAGTCGGTCAATTCCCAGAACAGTCCTAGCCGCTAATTTCTTTCAAAATCCTCCTCCTCAAGCTCTCTAATAGCACCGACATCAACTTCATCACCTCCATCTTCACCGTCACACACCTCAGGAATAATCCAATCTTGTGCTTTACTTGCATCACTATCAAGTAGCACATCAACATCTTTCTCCATTCTCCTCGTATGATTGTTCAACAAACGGTTATTGAATTGAACATATACTAGATTATTCAAACGTGAAACATCTAGTCTATTCCTCTTCTTAGTATGCACCTATATTTTTTTTTTTAAAAGAAAAAAGTATAAACATTTATTGCATAAAAAGTATAAATATTCTTATTAACTAATAAAGTAAACGATAAATATTCTAACCCTTCAAAGGCACTCCAACATCTTTCACATCCAGATGAGCTCGTAGTTAATGCAAGATCCTTGTAGCAATTTTTTGCAAGTTGGGTGTTCCATGTCCATAATTATACCACCAAGTTGCTGAAATGAAAATAATATATATAAATCAGAATTAATAAGATTATAAGCATGAAAAATTGGTGTTTAACAATTTAACTCAAAAAAAGACTTTCTTAATTTTTATTTTACCTGGATTAAAGTGATCATCATTTACTTCACAACTTTTAGATGCCATGATCTTCCCGAAAACTCCTCCTTTATCCTTGTACTTGTACATAGGCAACTCCACATTCATAATTTTATTTATCAAGCCATAGTCGCCATTACAATAAACCTCAATAAACTCAATAACTCCATCCATCACATCTTGATCAAATCTAATATTAGAATCCTTATAATAATAATAAGGATTCAAAAGATAAGCCATCAAATGCAATGAGGTATCAAGTCTACCCTTAATCTTCCCATCTAATATCTCCAAAATAGGGTCGTAGTTCTTGGAGATATTATTTAGGGCCCTTTTAATTTCTTCCTTGGCTTTAAGACTCTCCCCATACAAAAAACCATTGCCGGCTTTTTATCCCCATTAACCATACGAAGCACTAGGGATAGCCAAACGGAACCGGACCGGAACCGGAAAACCGGACCGGAACCGGACCAGAAAAGCACGGAACCGGAGCAAACCGGCGAATAAACCGGAACCGGAGTAACCGGGACCGCCATTCATCCGGGCCGGTTATGGTTCACGTAAATGGTGAACCGGAACCGGACCGAAAATACTTTGTTTTTCAATAATTTTAAAGGGGGGGGGACCGGAACCGTACCGGAACCAGAACCTAACCGGAACCGGGGTAAGCACGGGCCGGTTCAGGGTCACATATATGCCGAACCGGAACCGAGCCCGGAACCGGTTTTGGCCATCCATACGAAGCACCCTCACCAAAGGTGCAAACACTGTAAAAAAAAATTGTTACACCATTCCAAAAACCAATAGACATGACCGTGTTATAACTTGTTACCCCTTTCACAGCCTTAGACCATTTACATTCATCCCACTCAGTGCTACAAAACATGGCCTTCAATTCAGCCTTCTTCTCCACCAAGCTCTGCAAACTAAGGAAGGATGATGCAAATCTAGTAACTCCGGGTCTCACAACATCTCTCCTCTTTGTAAACGACCTCATCATAGCTAGAGTCTTATGATGTGCATATATAAATCTAGTCAAAGCCTTTGCTTGATCAAGAATTTTCTTGTACCGGGGTAATCTTGCAATACCTTCAAGACCAAGATTAATGGAGTAGACATGTCCAAACGGTTCTGGTTCCGGTTCCCGGTTCCGGAACCGCCGGTTCCCGGTTCCCAAATGGCCGGAACCGTATTCGAACCATCTTAATCCGGTTCCCGGTTCTATCCACCGGTTCCGGTTCCGGTTCTGATGGTTCCACCGGTTCCATCTCACCATCTAATAAGTATGTAATACTCCATCCGACCCAAAATATTTGTAGTTTAAAATGTAATACTCCCGCCATTTCAAAATACTTGTAGTTTAAGGAGTTGAGCTTTGTCCCAAAAATATTTGTAGTTTTGCTATTATCTATACATTTTTGACATTGTTTATCAAATATACTCTTATTTATGATAGTGTTGTCATTGTAAAAGTATTAAATTGTCTCGATACTTGAAATGTTCCAAGAGTAATATAGTCCATTACACATGTATTGATTTTTTTTCTTAATTTGTGTGAAAATCCTAAAACTACAAGTATTTTGGGACGGAGGGAGTATGTACATCAGTATATATATTAGCTAGCAGGCAACCTACAATAATGATCAAACATCTTTAAAGTCATCTGATGCAGAGAACCGTTCGGTTCCCGGTTCCCGGTTCTCGGTTCCTGTGCTCGGTTCCCGGTTCCGCCGGTTCCTCGGTTCTGAATATGTTGGATTCGTATTCGAACCGTTTCAATCCGGTTCTCGGTTACGTTCAGTTCCCGGTTCCGGCGGTTCCCGGTTCTCGCCGGTTCCCGGTTCCGGTTCTACCCGCCGGTTCCGTCGGTTCTCGGTTCTATTTGGACATGTCTATAATGGAGTGTGCAACACATGATGTCCAGAAAATATTTGGTCTTTTCTGCTTCAATAACTTAGCCGCCCCCATATTGTTTGATGCATTGTCTGTCACCACTTGAATCACTTTCTCTGGTCCAATTAGTTCAATACATTCATCGACATAATCAAAAATCATCTCACTTGTATGTGCCACATCTGAAGATTCTTTGGAAGAGAGAAAAAACAGTGCCGACCTTAGAATTGACACACAGGTTCATGATACTTCTTCGCTTCTTATCACTCCACGGATCAGTCATAAGCGAACAACCATTTAATGCCCATTCTTCTTCATGTCGCTTTACTTTAGCCTTAGTCCTCTCAACCGCATTTTTCAACAATGGCTCCCTCATTTCATACTGGCTGGGAGGTTTCCATCTTGGTCCAAATTGACCAAGTGCCTCAGTAAAAAGCCTAAAGCTTTCCAAGTCACAAGCATGGAAAGGTATTCCCGCTTCATAAATCCAATCTGCGAAATAATTTTTCACCGAGTTTGATCTATCTTTCCAAATGGCATCTTGAATGTTTTTCTCCCGTATTGTCTTTGCCGTATTCAAAGAAGCTTCGGGATTGATTTCTGTGGCAAACTTGTCCATTGGAACAAGAGACCGCTGAGACTTTGAGCCTAATTTCTCTCTCAATTCCCTTCTGTGGTCAAGGTCTCTCTCACATTGACTCTCCTAATCAAATATTCTTGATGATCTTTCACATTTCTTTTTTTTATTGTTGTACCTTCAAGATCATTCTTACACTTTGCTTGATCCTCGGGGGGAGCATCGGGACATGGCAAAACATTTCCCCTTTTTTGTGATATGTGCTCTTTTAGTCTACGAACTCCTCCGGACATGACCTTGTTACAAAACTTGCATTTTACCCTGTCGAAGTTAGACGGATCAGCAAGTACACCATATTCCCAACCGATATCATTTGACTTCCATTTGAGAACTGGCTCACTCTGAGACTCACTCGGAGTACTAGCCGATGCATTTGAAGATGACATAAACCTTAAGAAACAAAACAAAAAGAAACTTCATTTAAATTAAAAGTGTAAGAAAAACTGATTGAGCACTTATTGAAACCAAAAGTGTAAGAAAAACTGAAAAAGAATAAATTGTTTGACATGTTACAGTTAACAATAATGGAGTACTTAACTACTTAGTACTTACTACTAGGCTACTGGCAATTCCAAGTTTCCAACTAGGAGCACTCCCAAATCCAAATCAAAAGGTGATGAAATCATGAAACAGTACAAATAAGGAGATAAATCAACATCAAGAACAAATCCATAAAATCCAACCTTTTAAAGCCCTAGACGGGAGACCTAGTCAAGTCGAATTGTCGAAGAAGGAACATACCACGGAGCAGATAAGGCGGTGGAGACGAAAGCGATAGAGATTGGAGAGGACGGTGAATTGGCAACGGCAAGGAGCGGATTTGGGGATTTCGTTTTTCGCCTTTAAAGCCCTAGACCTAGTCGAGTGGTCTCTCTCTCAGTTTTGAGTATCGCATGAATTGAGAATTTAAGTTGTGTTGTTTTAATTTTCAATCGATCAATAAAAAAAAAACAAAAAAACAAGCCACCTAGTCGGCGCCCAATCCCGCTAAGACAGCCTAGCCCGCGCCTAGTTCCACCTAACCCACCTAGCGCCTAATCTGGCCGATTTGCCGAAAGTCGCGGCGGCACCACCCCGACTAGCGCCTAGGCGCCCGTCTTTTAGAACATTGGTGAAAATTGAACGTAAAACTTTCCATATAAAAAGTCACCCGAGGAGCTAGAAAAAGAGTTAAGGGCGCAATTCCGCCACAACCCTTTCCCTTTTTCAGTTCTTCTGAATTGAACCAAGTTATGTTGGGTTTCATAGCCTCCATGTATAGCAGAATTAAACATGAAGAAACCCTAGCCTAGATCCATTATGAACAATAATTTATAAATCATAAGATAAATTAGGACTAACCCTTGTAGTTCAAATCTTTAATCACGGACTAAGATACTAAGCAAAGTATCCTCTATTGGTGATCCACACTTGAACGGATCCAAGAACACCTTCTTGGACTTGATTGCTCGATCCTTTGGCTTGAAAACTTGAAGAACACCTTCTTCCTTTTGGAATAATAAATCCCTCTCAATACGAGTGTTAATCTCTCTCTAAGAAAGTTTTGTGATTTCGTGAATCATCAACTAGGTCTCTAAAACCCGTACACACTTATTTATACTGGGATAGGTCTGATTCCTTTAGGGTTTATGACTTCTTGTCACACAAGAAATTTCCTAAAACTGAACCAGTGCGGGACCGGAGCCGTACGGCGCCTGACCAGACGTACGCCGCCGTGGAAGCCTTACGGTCTCTGTTCCCGTATTCCTTTTATTTTCAGCCTTTTAATTATTCATTCTGCGTGTGTGACCCAATAGGATTATACTAAGTTGCCAATGGGTTTGACCAGTCAAATCCCGTAAGTCATAATTAGATTCTAGCAAACCTTTTATGACTACGGAAATAGTATAACTTTGTAGCCCAAAGTTTATCCTTATAGTACAAGTCACAATCCCTTTGTCCATGACGTCTATTGAACACAAGTCATGGTCCATATTCAACTTGTTTTTGTTCAATGCTTCCTCACTTCCAAATATATTGATTGATTCAAATGTCTTGATCTCATCAATCCATTTGGGTTCGGCCAAACACTTTCATCAATATCATTCTATGAGAGGCCTAAGCTTGACATCTCTCCGAAGAGGGACAAATCCATTTGGCTTATTATTCTTCCCTACTTGAATCCGATTGTGCCAATCATATCCTTTATAACTACCTGGTTAAAGATAGCGTTTGAATATGTCAAACATAATGTTCGTCACGTGGAAGACAATAATAACATCATGTCGAAGGATTCAAATGAAATGACTACCATGCGATTTATTTATGACAATGACCATGACATAAATCTCATCTAGTGGGTCATGTCCAGTACCTTGTTCCAAACAAGTACCCTTAAGTCTAACATAAGCATCCCATGATTATTTAGACTTATACTAGTGCTTCATAAGTACTAGGGACGGAGATTATTATAAACAAAACATGTAACAATAATAATAATCAAACTTCTCTTTATTAAATGAATAAAACGATAACAAATATACGTTCCAATAACGTGCCTAGGGCATACACACCAACAATCTCCCACTTGCACAAGGCCCACTCTCCAACGTATCTAATACCCATGGACCTAACATGACCATCATGTTTAGCTTGTGAAAGACCCTTTGTTAGCGGATCTGCTATGTTATCATCAGTTGGTACTCTGCATATTTTTATGTCCTCCCTCTCCACGATTTCTCGAATGAGATGAAAACGCCTAAGTATATGTTTGGATATCTGATGTGATCTTAGTTCCTTAGCTTGAGCAATAGCACCATTATTATCGCAATAAAGGTCTATTGGATTAGCAATACTAGGAACCACTTCAAGTTCTCCAATGAACTTCTTGATCCAAACAGCCTCCTTCGCAGCATCCGATGCAGCTATGTACTCGGCTTCAGTTGTAGAATCATCTACTGTACTTTACTTAGAACTCTTCCAGCTTACAGCACCACCATTTAACATAAACACAAACCCAGATTGCGATCTGCTATCATCCTTGTCAGTTTGGAAGCTTGCATCTGTGTAACCCTTACAACGAGATCATCTTCCACACCTCCATAGATCAAGAATGATTCTTTAGTCATTCTCAAGTACTTTAGAATCGACTTGACGGCTATCCAGTAACTTTCACCGGGGTCGGATTGGTATCTACTCGTCATGCTCAAAGCATAAGATATATCTGGTCTAGTACAAACCATGGCATACATGATGGATCCAATTGCGGATGCATATGGGATTCCATTCATTCTCTCTTGCTCATCAGTTGTCTTAGGACACCGATTCTTGCTAAGAGTTACACCATGTAACACTGGCAAATTTCCCCTCTTAGAGTTTTCCATGCGGAATCTCTTTAGGACTTTGTCAATGTATGTACTTTGACTTTAGCCAATAAGCATCTTTGATCTATCTCTATATATCTTAATACCAAGGATATATGCGGCTTCTCCCATATCTTTCATTGCGAAACATTTCCCTAACCAAGTCTTCACAGACTGAAGTGTAGGAATATCATTTCCAATGAGTAATATGTCATCCACATACAATATTAGAAACACCACTATGCTCCCACTAATTTTCTTGTACACACATGGTTCATCGTCGTTCTTGATGAAGCCAAATTCTTTGACTGACTCATCAAAATGGAGATTCCAACTCCTTGAAGCTTGATTCAATCCATAAATGGATTTCTGCAATTTGCATACTTTAGAATTTTGTACAAAACCTTCAGGTTGTGTCATGTACACATCCTCTTAAAGATTTCCATTCAGGAAAGCGGTTTTGACATCCATTTGCCATATCTCATAGTCATAATATGCTGTTATGGCAATCAAAATTCTGATAGACTTGATCATTGCTACGGGTGAAAATGTTTCATCATAGTCTACACCATGAATCTGCCTATAACCTTTCGCTACAAGTCTAGCTTTATAAGTATGCACCTTCCCATCCATGTCAGTCTTCTTTTTGAAGACCCATTTGCATCCTATGGTTTTTACACCTTCGGGTGCATCAATCAAGTTCCAAACTTGATTATCTTTCATGGATTGTAATTCGGATTCCATGGCTCCAAGCCACTTATCTGAATCAGGAGATGACATCGCCTCTTCGTAGGTAGTGGGTTCATCATTCTCAATGATTTCCACATCATTACTGTTAGGCCCAATTGGTAGGAAAATAGGCTAGAGGGGGGGGGGGTGAATAGCCTAATTAAAACTTTTTCAAAGAAACACGTTTATAAATGCAAAGTCACTTATCAGATTGCAAACTATTATCAGTAAGCGCAGCGGAGAAGATATGACTTGTTTTAACTCACACAAAATCAGTTTATAAAAAGGTTTTGAGAGCTTGGTTTAAACACAAAGTAGTTTCTAAAAGTTCAATGCAGTTTCAAGAGATTGGTCAATGGAAATGATGATGAGTCAGCAAGAACAGTAATGATTTGCCGGTGATAGAGTTCCAACCGGCAAGGACAGTAAGTAACAGAGGACACAGAGATTTGGAGAGGTTCACAGCGTAAATACTGCTACGTCCTCTACCAAGTTTGGTCAGAACTTGGATTTGGGTTAAGAGCACTATTAAATATCCCTAGTCTATTACAAGAGCGGCTTTGCCGGATACAAAGACTAAATTCTAGAGATAGTTTAATGAATCGTAAAGCAAATATCTGACCAAGTGTATTTGAGCGGCAAGTTCAAAAGAACTTATCTCACTCAGGTGGGTGTGTGAAAACTCAGACAACGTATTCCTTAAAATAATCTAGTTCGGGAATACTAACAGTGTTGTAGAGTTTGTGCACAAGTGTATGTCCTATTAAATGATCTAATGATTATCTGGACAAGGAATGTTTGAGCTTCAATGAATGCTGCAAACAACCAATTCTCTTCAATGCACTAAAATCACCAACCTTCTTCAATGCACTGAGTCCTCTATATATAGGAGGAGTTAATGTCTTAGCTTGTTGAAGAAGGATAACATTTGAATTTCCAGCTGGGTAGGTGAGGAGCATTTAATGCAGTATCCTTGGCATTAATGGCGAAGATACGCGTGCCTTAAAAGTCTGATGGGTAAAGACCCCTTTGTCTCAACCGGTTACCTGCAAAAGCAAGTAGAGACAGAGTATAGCTAAAAGTAGCTATGTGTCAGACGGCGTAGAAATCATTACAGAGTAGGTAAACTACTTTATAATAAAACAGTATAGAGACAATCAGCAAGGTTGACTTTAATGAAATGATGTCACCTGACTGACAGTGCAGACTGTCTATTATATCGGCATGTTGTTGATCGGCAACTTGTGTATCAAGTTGATCGGCATGGAGTTGATCGGCAACTTTGTTAACTGATCTGCTGATTTGCTTCCTCTTGCTGGTTTGTCTTGTTGAAGAGTTGAAATACACCTGTGCTGATCACAAAGGATCCTAAGGGCACCTTAAAAAGGTTCTAATAAAATTGGGGGACCCTAAGTGTAGACATGATTGGGATTAAGTAATTCTAGGACCTAGGTATCTATTTGAACAACAATCTCCTCCTAATTACTTAAGTCCAATCACCCTTAAAGCTAAAGACATCACTTATCTTAGGGAAAAGATTTCTAAGGATATCTAGGTATAACCAAATCCTAAGGTAAGTCACACTAGATGTCTAATGCAAAAGGTGGATTCACCAAAATAAATGGTGAAGCCGGTTCAAGGAATCGGCAAGAGTGATGATCTGCAAAAGGAAATAGCACAGAATAATGCAGATAACAACACAAATATAAGAAAAACATATTAGCACAATAAAAATTTTATAAGCAAAGAAATTTGTCTGTGAAGGTCTTCAATAAGATATCTACATCATAGGCTATGTGACTCAAGGATCAGCAGCTGGAGGATCAGAAATCTTGGGATCTGCTGCTGGAGTTGAGTCCTTTGTAGATTCAGTCTTCCTAGCCTTCTTCCTTGCTCTTTCTTCTTTTCTTTCAGCTTTCCTCTTTGCTTTGCTCTGTCTTCTCTGCGCACTTTCCAATCTTTCAGACAGCATCTTGTTGTTGGCTTCAAGAGCAGCTATCTTCAGATTAGCTTCGGCAAGGGCAGCTTTGGTCTTAGACAATTCTGTTTCAAGTCTTCCCATATCTCTTATCTGCAGCCTCTGATTATCAACAAGATTCTGTTGAATGTTATGAGTTGTCCCCAAGGATTCAGAAAGAGCCATAATACGCTCGTCTCTGTCAGCAAGGAGAGCTTTCAATTCTTTAACCAGAGTATTCTCCTCCTCCTGATTGGACTTACGTAGACGCTTAACCAGGTCTTTATGAACATCCTTAACCAGGTCACCAACAGAAAGAGCCATATCACCAACATCAGCACGAGTGGCAGGCACTTGCTGATTTGTGAAATCGCCTTCACTAAACTTCAAATACTCATACAGACTGTTGACGATGGTAGGCTGGAAAATACTGGCAGACGTCGGGAGCACTATTGAAGGGATAAAATCTTCATTATTCAGATCAGCATCTTCAATAAGCACATCATCAGTCATCATCTCATCATCAGAGGAGATCAAGATCGGCTGAGATGGAGAGGGAGGAACAGGAGCAGCCGGAATAAGTAAGAACCATTGAAGGGCAGCATCATCAGCAGATGAGAAGAAATCGGCAGGGACAAAAGTTGAGACAATGAGATCATCAGAATCATCGGCACGACAGATCGGCAAAGGAAAAGCAGGATGAACTATAACGGCACGATCAGTCGGCAGCAGAAACATACCACTGTCTTCAAGTGAAAGGAAGGTAGCCAAGATTAAGTTCAAGTAAGCACGACCTTCAAGAATCATAGTCATTAACCCGGCATTCATCAGCCTTGAGGTATAGACTAGATGATCGGCACGCTGACGAGGATGGAATAATGGCAGAGTCATAGCCAAAGCGGCAGACTTGATTAAATAAAGAAGGCCACGAGGATTGGTATGCCTAACTTCAATGATGTCAGTCAGCAGATCATTGATCATCAAGCAGCTTCTCATCCATCCATTTGAAGTAATGCACACTTCAGTTGGAGAAGGGCCGGGAAGGGTAGATTCACCTCTAATCTTTATCTGTCCTGGTCTAGATCGAATTGGGTCATAGACCACTTTCTTCTTAAGTCTAGAAATCCGAGGAGTCTTTCCCTTTGAACGAACAATGTCATCATCATTGAGAATCCAGGGAAGATAGATTGGACTATCACTGGTAGAACCTCCTGGAGAGAATTTATGCTTGGTTACATGAGGGTGGTCTTTGCCGAAGGGGAGTGGACATTTGCCTAAGGTATACTTGAAGGATAACCTTGGATGAACAGTGAAGAGAGGCTGTCCAAATTTGTTGGAGGGGATAGATGCATTGGAAGTGTACCAGTTGGAGCACATCATATCCTTCCCATTGAGAAAATAATCATAGCTGGGTGGTGGAGAAGTATCAACAGCATCAGGATCAACAAAGGCTTGTTCTCCAACCACCATGTAATCAGCAGGATCTATCTCATCGGCATGATTTACATCGGCACGAGCAGCAACAGGATCAGCTTCATCAGCATGATCTACATCGCATGAGCAGCAACAGGATCAGCTTCATCAGCATGATCTACATCGGCATGAGCAGCAGCAGGAGCCGGTAAGAGAGGGATGATAACGGACGGCAAGCTGAACAAAGGCTGATGAAGAATCTCTTCAAACTGTAGACTAGCAGCAATGTCAGCATCAATATTAGGAGTACTATCATCAGCACCTCCTCCCAACTCCACAACCTCCTTGATTCCAGTAGGAGGAACAATCTGTATTTCAGGGGTGACTGATATTAACTGAGTGTCTGTAGTTTTCTCAGTAAGATGAGTGTCAGCAGTTGTCTCATTAGTCACTTTTTCAGTAAGTTCTCCTCCTGAAACAGATACATCCAACTGTTGAGTGTCCATAGTTGTCTCAACTGGAGCAGCAGGTCGGCAGATAGACCCATCAGAGGTTGAGTGTCTGAAGTTTGCTCAACATGAAATTCCACCATAGAATCACCGGAATGCCTTCCTTCAACACTACTATCACCCTCAAGTACAGATTCTGCATAGACTTCAGCAGTGGAAGCTTTAGCCATGACAGTTCTGATTGGCATCTTGTCACTATCTGTTGTAACTGAAGTGGAAGGAGAGTCAGCAGCAGCTTTGTGAGCACAAACCAAATCACCAAACAAATCAGCACCATCATCATTATCAGCATCAGAATCACCGTCAGCAGAGTCACCATCGGCAATAAAAGAATTATCAGCAGCATCTACATCATCGGCAGAATGAACATCGGCATCAGATAAAGTCTTGCTGCTGCTGGGAGAAGGAGCTTGAGCAGATGGATCGGCAAGATTTTCGGCAGCTAGGCGATCGGCATCTTGCTTCAGCAGAAATTCATTGGATTTGTCAATCAAGTCCATAGTGACTTTCTTGACTGATCTGAAGAAGTGAGCATTGAGAGGACTGTCAGCAGGAGCCTCGTCATCATTGTAGGTCAGAAGATCTTCATTATTCTCCATTCTGCCTATCTGATAAGGATCAAACTCTGTGAATTGAGAGAGCTGATTAAAAGTCCTGGCGTAGATAATCCATACATCCTGAACCATCATATCTTGTCTAATTCTGTCTTGAAAGAGATAGATCTAGTTCCAGGAAAGTGGTAGGAATTCAAAATACCGACCAAAATTGAGCTTTAGTTCAGCCTCTTTCAACTGCTTGAACTTTGATAGAGGTACAAACTTCTCTTTCCACATATCAGTCCGTCTGTCCAAACTCCTTTGATCAACATAATCAGCAGGATTTCCGGGAGTGACAGTGTCTTTCATCTCTTCATGAAACTGAAGAAGACGACGAATAAAGGGAGGCAGATGGTCAATCGGAAAGACCCATTTCTTGTTCAAGACCTTGTTGGTGAAGGACCAAGGATTCTTGTAGAAGGTGTGGAAGGTTGGGTTTCTGATTGGAGCGCATTTCCTAGGAGTCTGAGACTTGAGCTTCTCAATGACATCCTCAATACTTTTGCCATCGGCAAAGTCATCAGTGAATTCTTCATCAGGAATTTCAACCTTGACAGCAGGATCGGTAGATAGGGAAGCACCGGCAAGATGAGCAGGGGCAAACCTAATTAGCTTAGCTCTGGGATCAGCAGGAGGAATAGTGGAAGAAGGAACTTCATCGGCAAGCTTCACCTTCTTTGTCACCACTTGATCGGCAACCTTTATCAGTTTCCTTTTCTTTGGAGCACCAGGAGTAGAATCGGCAAGAATCCTATCTGTTGAAGTAGCAGGAGTAGAGACTGCTGCTGATTGAGAAGCAACTGAAGGAATGGTCTTTGCCTTTTTCTTCCTTTTAGAAACAACAGGTGCAGGAGCAACAGAAGGGGCATCGGCACTGGAAGCATTCTTTGAAATCCTTTTCCAATCCTTAGCATCAAAGAACTTCAACCTATTGAAAGGCAAGCTGGATGGAAAGCGATCGGCAGCCACTACATTGGCATTTCTCCTCAGAATCATACTTATCAACAGATAATGGCATCCTTTTCCAGGATTGGCCTTGTTCTTCAATCTTTCAGAAGCCCACTTATCAGCAGCCGTAGCGATAATCCTGAATATGTAGGCACACCAGTTGAACTCAATCTGCAGAACAATGGCGGCCATAGCTTCAAATTGCACATCAGTAATATTGCTGTGGGATCCAGATCGGCAAATGAGACATCTATCAACTATCTCAGCCAAAGCATAGTATCTTCGGGGATAATGAATCTTCAGATGATTAGTGCCACTAAGCCTTGTGCCAGCACCTCTCATGATAATCCAAGCCTTATCCAGTTCCTGCTCATCAACTAGAGCACTCAACCCTTCATTCCCAAGATTGGGAAAAACTTCAGAGATAGAAGAGGGAGAAATAGAGATCTGCACGCCCAAAACAGTAGAATTGATGGAGACGATAACGGAGGAATCAGCACGAGCGCGGACAACTGAAGAGTTGGAGAAGAATTCTCTAACAAGATCCACAAATACTGAACTAACTCCTGATGGGGTGATGAACGAATCAAGCAAGGACCCAATAAGAAGATTCTTCAAGAAAACCCCGTCGGCTTCGTCGTTGAAGTAGTCGGAGTCAACATAGCCTCCGTAGATATCTTTTTCACCGGACATTGTCTGCAAAATTACTCAAATAACTCTCAATGTTAGAAATAAAGACAAATCAAACCATAGATGATTAGAAATGAGCAGAGAATAAACATTAACACTTACCAGATTATGAATAGATGAACAAATAAAACGATGAATTGGTAATCTGGAAAGAGGAGAGATAGAGAGAATAGAGAGCAGAGAGAAAAATGGCGGAGAAAGAGCTTAATGGAATTTTGAAAGGCGTTATATATGTTATGGGGGAGAGAGAGAATATGAAAGGGCAAGGGAGAGAAATAACTGTACCTTTTGTCTCGGAGACCGTGCGCACGCAAAAATTAATGCGCACACAAATCGGTAAGGTGAACAGTTAAAAGTAAGAGGGAGAAAGGGTAAATTAGTCAAAAATAAAATAGAAGTGATGATGACCTGTTTACCTGCTGATGTATCGCATTAAATGGAATACATCTTGACACGATTTTGGATAAGAAAGGTACACACACGTGTCAGGGAGAAAGTGTGACCGATGTACCTTTGATTTGATTGCTTACGTCATGTGTCAGGAATCTTAACTTTTGCAGAGACGTGCTGATTTGATTTCATTAATCGGCAAGATAATTGAATCGGCAAGATAGCTTGAATCGGCAAAATATATAGATAGAATCGGCAAGATATTGAATCGGCAAGATATATAGATATTTGAAGTTCAAGTGACTGAGTCTCTTGTGCCATAGCCATGAGTTCTCACTGATGTTCTTAGCTACAAAACAAACATTAGCAACACCAGTAATAGCACTTAAGTCTACTGCATAAATGTTACCTTTACGTTTGGCAGTGAGAAGAGTCTCATTGGAAGCAATGTCTTTCACATAGCAACTGGAAGTAGTAAATACGCATTGCATTCCTTTATCACAGAATTGTGATATTGATAGAAGGTTGTGTTTCAGACCATCCACTAGAGAGACCTTCTGTACAGTAACTGCACCTCTCTTGATGGTACCTATACCGACGATTTTTCCTCTGGCATTATCACCAAACACTACTGGGGGACCTGATGCTTCGATAGTATCGGCAAGAAGATCTGCAAATCCTGTCATATGTCTTGAGCAGCCACTATCTAGAATCCACAAATCCTTGCTTGCACCAGTTGAGGCCATGAAGCATTCCTGAAATAAAACGGTATGCTTATGGTCCCCCTTATTCATGGGTCCGAGGGTTAGTTCCTCTTTGGCAACCACATCTGGCCACCACTAGAGGATGTAACCTCAGTGGGTCCAGATAGATGCTTCAAGAGGCATTCATGAGCCTTGTGACCATAATCAAAACAATTAGAACATCTCACTTGACTGATAGGCTGTGGAGTCGGTAGAATATCATTCTGTTTAGTCGGTGCATCGGCAGAACTAGGGAATTGAGCAGGCACAAACTTAGTATGTTTAAAGGTGCCAGTGTTGCCTTTCTTTCCATTCTGTTTACCTTTGGCAGTTACCTTTTTAGGCACTTGTCCATCGGCAGTAGAGGAGGTCAGATCGGCAGCACTTGCTCTGCTGATGTATTCACCAAGAATACCATTATCGGCAGACTCAGTATCAGCAACCTTAACATATCTTTGTTTGTGCTTATCATTCCTTTTGTTCTGGTTCTTAGGATACTTCATTGCCACAGCACTGTATATTGGCTTAGCATCCTTATGCACTGAGTTAACAGGACTACATTCAACTTTCTCATCCTTTTTCTCGGTAGCACAAGTTTCAGTAGAGCTACTGCTGCTGGAATCAAATCCTAACCCAGATTGGTCCTTATATGACATTTGGGTCTGTAGGATAGTTTCAACAGCAACTCTAGATTTTGTGTAAGAATCAACAATCCTTGAGAGATGATTGTTTCTTTTCACAAGATCTTCGATCTGAGCTATCAATACTGCTACTTGGCATTTGAGATCCAGGTTTTCTTTCTTTAAAGAAGTAGACTCAAGCTCGTGTCTTTTGAGACTGAAAGTTCAGACATAAGCGAGCTATTCTCGTTAGAAATTCTTTTGAAATCAGCAGCCATCACTTTATGAACGCTACTCAGCTTCTCATGATCGATAAAAAGTTCATCCATTGTCTCTATCATTTCAGCTTTGGATATTTCAGGACAAGGATCAGCCAAAATTTTAGGAGCAGAGGCAATGGGTCCAGGAGAGAAGTCAGGTAGGGAAGAGATGGGTTTTGATATGTTTTTGGCAATGCTAGATTGTTCATTGAATAATAGTTTTCTGGTCATCGGTAAGGATTTTGATTTGTTGGTGGTGAATTGAGAAGAGTTACACTGGCCATAGAGTGAGGTTCCCACTTGGTGTACTTTGTATCCATATGGGTTTTCAGCTTTGACACTTATTTCTTTGAAGTGTGGTTGAGGTCTTCCAGCAGATTCTTCTTTGACTGGAGTTCTTGGTGGAGATGGATCTCGGTAGACTGGAGTCGGCAAGGATGATACATCGGCATCTTCCAAATCTAGGGCGACAAAACTTACATCGGCATCTTCATCTTCATCGGCATCTTCATCGGAATCAGTTTCACACCAAACCGGCAAGGCCTTTTCTGTGCTTTCATCGGCAACAAAGCTTCTAGACTTAGGATGTCTCTGGTTGAATGACTTCCTCATGTATTCATATTTTGGTTGAGGACATTTAGAAGCAAAGTGACCAGGTTTTCTGCAGTTGAAGCAGACCAGATCACCTTTGTTGTTCTTTCCATCGGTAGCACTAGTAGAGGGTTTATTGTAGCTTGCTGGTTTCTGAAATGGTGGTGTGAAGGATTTTGGTTGCTGGTAGTTTCCTTTCTGCATCCTTTGAAGTCTTTAAACCTTTTGTAGTTCCTAGCGAAGGCGGCAAATTCGTCTTCTTCCATAGGTTTTTCTGAGGTTATTTCATGGGTATTGGAACTGCAGGATGTTTGAGGTGGATCTATAGGAGGGAATTTGTTTGAAGGAAAGGATATCTGTGACTGAGCTGATAGAGACAAGTTTTTGAAATTTTTGTCGAGAACGTTAAGTTTTTGCAGTTCTCTCTCATACAGAAATAGACTAGACACAAGATTCTGAATAGAAGTCTTGTTTAAGTCTCTCACTTCTCTAACAGCGGTGACCTTAGTATGATACTCATTTCCCAAAGAACTTAGAAAACGAATATTAAGATCTTTCATAGTATAAACTTTACCTAATGAAGCACATAAATTACTTACCTCGCAAAATCTGTCGTAGGCACTCCTTAGTGATTCACCATCTTGTTTCTTGAAGGATTCAAACTCAGCAATGCAGTCGTAGAGTCTGTTGTCCTTCACCTGCTCGTCACCTTCAAAGTATGCAAGGAGCTTGTTCCAGCATTCTTGAGCCGTGGAGCACAAGTCAATAAGTTTGTATTGCTTGTCATCCAATCCACATGAGATAATGTGGCATGCTTTTCCATCTAGGGCAGCAGAAAGTTTGTCGTCGTCGGTCCATTCCTCTCTGGGTTTCTCAATCAAAGTTTCATCAATCTGAACATGGGTTTCCTGTTCAGTTTCTCGATCAGCATGTTGTGTCAGCGGAGTGGAGGGAATAGGTCTGTAGGTGGTTGAAACTTTTAACGGGATGATTGGACCACCTTCTATGACCTTCATCAACCGGTCATCGATTGAGTTCATATACTTTATCATACGAGATTTCCAGACACCAAACTCGTTGACATTCAACAACGGAATGGTGGTGATGTTGAATGACTGCATGATTTTTCCTGCCATGGTATCGGCAAACAAGCTGCAAAGCTTGGAAATTTCTTTCAAAATTCCAAGCTCTGATACCAATTGTTAGGCCCAATTGGTAGGAAAATAGGCTAGAGGGGGGGGGGTGAATAGCCTAATTAAAACTTTTTCAAAGAAACACGTTTATAAATGCAAAGTCACTTATCAGATTGCAAACTATTATCAGTAAGCGCAGCGGAGAAGATATGACTTGTTTTAACTCACACAAAATCAGTTTATAAAAAGGTTTTGAGAGCTTGGTTTAAACACAAAGTAGTTTCTAAAAGTTCAATGCAGTTTCAAGAGATTGGTCAATGGAAATGATGATGAGTCAGCAAGAACAGTAATGATTTGCCGGTGATAGAGTTCCAACCGGCAAGGACAGTAAGTAACAGAGGACACAGAGATTTGGAGAGGTTCACAGCGTAAATACTGCTACGTCCTCTACCAAGTTTGGTCAGAACTTGGATTTGGGTTAAGAGCACTATTAAATATCCCTAGTCTATTACAAGAGCGGCTTTGCCGGATACAAAGACTAAATTCTAGAGATAGTTTAATGAATCGTAAAGCAAATATCTGACCAAGTGTATTTGAGCGGCAAGTTCAAAAGAACTTATCTCACTCAGGTGGGTGTGTGAAAACTCAGACAACGTATTCCTTAAAATAATCTAGTTCGGGAATACTAACAGTGTTGTAGAGTTTGTGCACAAGTGTATGTCCTATTAAATGATCTAATGATTATCTGGACAAGGAATGTTTGAGCTTCAATGAATGCTGCAAACAACCAATTCTCTTCAATGCACTAAAATCACCAACCTTCTTCAATGCACTGAGTCCTCTATATATAGGAGGAGTTAATGTCTTAGCTTGTTGAAGAAGGATAACATTTGAATTTCCAGCTGGGTAGGTGAGGAGCATTTAATGCAGTATCCTTGGCATTAATGGCGAAGATACGCGTGCCTTAAAAGTCTGATGGGTAAAGACCCCTTTGTCTCAACCGGTTACCTGCAAAAGCAAGTAGAGACAGAGTATAGCTAAAAGTAGCTATGTGTCAGACGGCGTAGAAATCATTACAGAGTAGGTAAACTACTTTATAATAAAACAGTATAGAGACAATCAGCAAGGTTGACTTTAATGAAATGATGTCACCTGACTGACAGTGCAGACTGTCTATTATATCGGCATGTTGTTGATCGGCAACTTGTGTATCAAGTTGATCGGCATGGAGTTGATCGGCAACTTTGTTAACTGATCTGCTGATTTGCTTCCTCTTGCTGGTTTGGTTTGTCTTGTTGAAGAGTTGAAATACACATGTGCTGATCACAAAGGATCCTAAGGGCACCTTAAAAAGGTTCTAATAAAATTGGGGGACCCTAAGTGTAGACATGATTGGGATTAAGTAATTCTAGGACCTAGGTATCTATTTGAACAACAATTACTATCCGTTACAAGAAATCCATATCTCTCGGGTTCGGACCGTATCCTACTAGATTTGCGAGTTACTTGTGTAATTTGAACAGGTTTCACAACTCCTTGCGGGACTTGTTCTTGTTCCACCATCGGTTCAATGTTATTTTCGGGTTCTCGAATTTCTTCAAGATTTATTTTAATCCCACTAACTCTTTTGGAAAGAAACTCTTTCTCTAGAAAAGTGCCGTCACGAGCAACAAACACTTTGTTCTCCGTGCGGTTGTAAAGTAATATCCTTTAGTTTCCTTATGATATCCCACAAAAATACATTTGTCTGATTTAGGTGTGAGTTTATCCGAGACAAGTCTCTCACATAAGCTTCACAACCCCAAATTTTCATGAAAGAAACACAAGGTTTCTTTCCACTCCATATCTCATATGGTGTCTTTTGAACCGATTTACTTGGAACTCTATTTAGTGTGAACGCGGCGGTTTCTAATGCATGACCCCAAAAGGACAATGGAAGATCAACTTGACTCATCATAGATCGAACCATATCCAATAAAGTTAGATTTCTCCTCTCTGACACACCATTCCATTTTGGTGTTCCGGGTGGAGTTAATTGTGAAACTATTCCACAATTCTTTAGATGATTATCAAATTCTTGGCTTAAATATTTACCTCCTCGATCTGATCGAAGTGCCTTAATAGTTTTGCCAAGTTGATTTTGTACTTCATTTTGAAACATTCTAAATATCTCAAATGTTTCACTTTTGTGTTTCATTAAATAGATATATCCATATCTACTTAAATCATCGGTGAATGTTATGAAGTATTGAAACCCTCCCCTAGCATTGCTACTTAATGGTCCGCATACATCGGTATGTATAAGGCCCAAAAATCGCTTGCCCTCACTACTCTTAGTATAAGGTGTCTTAGTCATTTTTCCAAGAAGACATGACTCACAAGTATCATATAATTCAAGATCATGTGATCCTAAAAGTCCATCCCCATGGAGTTTTGAGATACGCTTCTCATTAATATGACCAAGACGGTAATGCCACAGATAAGTATGATTTACATCATTAGGTTTAGATTTCTTATTTATATGATAGACATTATTTTCATTCTTGACATCAAGGATATAGAGACCATTAAATGAACTTGCAATACCATAAAGCACATCATTTAAATAAATAGAAAACTTCTCATTCTCAATAAGAAATTTAAATCCTTTTTTATCCAAACAAGAAATTGAAATAATATTCTTACTTAAATCCGGTACATAATAGCAATTGTTCAAAACAAGTATTAATTCGGTAGGTAAAATAACTTCATAAGTTCCTACGGCTAATGCAGCAACTCTTGCTCCATTCCCCACACGTAGGTCCACTTCACCATCTTTAAATAGCCTCATATTCTTTAGTGCCTGCACATTTAAACAAATGTGAGATCCACATCCGGTATCCAATACCCAAGAACTAGTAGTAGAAAGGAGTATATCTATCATATAGATACCTGAAGTTGACGCAGTCCCACTGCTTTTCTTCTTCTTTTGCTCTTCCATATAAGCCTTGAAATTACGCTTCCAATGACCTATCTCATGGCAGTGGAAGAAAATCGCATCCTTTTGTGTGTCAGGTTTTGCCTCATTAGCCTTGACAACCTTTGTCTTGATAATCTTGGGTTTGACAACCTTTGCCTTCCCCTTTCCCTTGGCACCTTTGCCCTTTCCATGATTTATCATGAGCACGGGAGAACCTTTCTCCCCTATCTTCTTCTCCGCAGTTTTGAGCATGTTATGCAACTCGGAGAGACTCTTATTCATTTAATGCATGTTAAAATTCATCACAAAATGATTATAACTTTTAGGCAATGAATTAAGAATAAGATCCGTGGCTAGCTCCAACGGGATTGGATAGCCAAGTTTCTCAAGATGCTCAACATAACCCTTCATTTTAAGAAGGTGAGGACTGACTTGTTTCCCTTCAGTCATCTTGCAAGATGCAAATGCAACAATCGTGTCATACCTTTCTTGTCTTGCCTGCTCTTGGAACATGTATTTTAACTCCATTCCTATCTCATAGGTTTCCAAAAGTTCCAAACTTTGTTGGAGTTTAGCGCACATGGTCGAGAGCATCAGACAACTCACATCTCTAGAATCATTCTTATGTTTCTTGTGAGCGTCCTTATCTGCCCTTGAGGCAGTAGCAGGGGGTTCTTCAGGAACGGGCGCATCAAGAATGTACAACTTGTCTTATTGCCTTAGAACAATTCTTAGGCTACGGATCCAATCCATATAGTTAGTACCACTCTCTTGAAGCTTTTCCTTCTCGAGGATTGTTCGCAATGAAATTGATTGTGTGTTTGTTGTCATTTTTCTACAATTATGCAAAATTTAACAATTAATAAGTACCAACAAATTAAAGAGATAATTATTGCATTTTATAAATGCTACCAATAAATTATATAACCTTCTTATACAAACAATGCATAATATAATTCAATGGGCTAAGATCCAACTTTAATTTAATTTTAAATCCGCTTTGGCGATACTGCTCAAAATCAAATTAATTAGGTAGACAACTCTTGTCAATCATATCATATATGACTCTTAGATCCTTTATGAGATTCTTTTAGAAATCTAATTTCAAAAGCATGTTTTAATCTCATCTTTCGCTTTAGGCCCAAAACTCTTTTGTACCGCTCTGAACCGGTCCGTACCAATCCATACCGGCCTAAACCGGTCTGTACCGGCCGGTATACACCGTCCCGGCGGAACGCAACTTAATTTTTTTTTAATTTTAAATGAACATTTTTTTTAAAAAATTGTTTCTTCAGATTTTATTATACTTATTAATGTTGTTTTACCAAATATACATAAAATATTTATTTTTTATAGGATTTGAAAAGTTATGTTATGTAATTGTCAAAAAATATATGATATTATACATTATTAAAAAAGTACGGTACATCCAGAACGGTGCACCGGTGTGCTCCGGTACCGGTACGTACCGTTCCAGTGAGCAAACCGGTGCGTTCGCCGGTACGGGATTGACAACTATGCTAACCGTTTTAAACGTATAGGAATCACTCTTTCCTCATCTTGCTTATAGATGGAATAGAATTAATGCACCTCGCTTTGGCAAAGCCCACATAAAACTACTCAAATATTCACAAGTGTTTTAATCATGGATAGGCACAAAAACTTAAGTTTTAATCATGAAGGTTCAACACACATATAAGTTAACTAATTTCATCAATTAACTAAAGCCTTTTAATGCGATTTAATTGTATTAGTTCACGGGATAAATTCTGAATACCTATTTAGCACATGCGCTCACATAGATCTAGCATGGCTACTAATCTCTCACCTATAAATTATTATCTCCCCTCCCCAAGAACATACAAACATAATCATGGTCGGGTTGTAGGATCGCCCTCCTTGGCTCTCCTAGGCCCCCGACCCCCTCCTATACACTATTTTGTATCTCTCTCTTGATATCCTAACTTTCTACTACATAAAGTAACGTACAAAATATAATGGTGGCTGTCACAATATATTTATAAGGAAACAAAACCTAATCCTGATCAAAACCTAATCCTGATCAAAGCCTAATTTACCCGGAGTTCTTGAGACAGAAGGAGTATAATACTTCTTCTCCAAGTATTATTCACATGGCTTTAGGAAACTGGATGAGATAAGGAAATCAATTCCTTTACTAATCTTGGACTCCACTCCACGTCAATTTGCCAAAGCCGTCTGCCTCCCCGTCGGAGTGGGCGGTCGCCTACTCCACTCCTGTTACGACCAGATCCAAACCTTATCAAGTGGGCAGTCACCTGCCCCTCCATTGGCGGCCGCTCACTCCTCCTGGCTGTGCGTTTCTACTCCGTCTTCTCCACGGTTTTGATCTTCTCCTCGGTTTTGTCTCCAATCCCAATAATCTCCCACCTGGAGACATAAACCACCAATGTGACATGCTCCTATCATACTCCCACCAGAGTATAATCCACCAAATATTTTTACACCACCATTGTAACACCCAGCTCCTCCTTGATGATGATAAGCCTCCATGTTCCTCCACCATGAGCCTCCACGCCCAAGTAATAAGGCTAGTTGAAACCAAGCGACGCTTCAACCTCTCCGTGTTAGATCCTTATTGCCTCCCTAAATCAACTTCTACCTTGATTTCTTTGCAAGACTAACTTCGCCTTCTCCCTCCTAGATCCAATCCCCTTGCAATGCTCCCTATGAAACTCG
>JAOWBW010000930.1:206633-250298 GCA_026119855.1 Campanula takesimana | reverse complement strand
GGAAATCTACCAAGTGTTTTGTTGGATTTCGATCAAACATGCGCAGCGGAAATTAGCAATTAAAATTTTAAGAAACCCAAAGCCATGGATCCGTTCATATGATTAAATCAAATACAACAAGATGAATAGAGGAATAACTAACCCTTGATGGCTATGAATTTCTAGCTTTTGAACTTGGTGGAGATTTTGAAACTTGATCAAGAACGCGAATCTTGAGATGAGAGAGCTTCACCCTCTAGCGGTATCCACACCACGAACGAATATCAAGCAACTTCTTGATCTTGGTTGCTAGACCAAATTGTGAAACACACTTTCACAATTGCAAGAACTATATGGAATTATGAATATTCTTGTTCTTCACTTTTGGATCTTAGAACAAGAAAAATATAACCTCTCAAAACCTTATGGAGGCACTCACAATAATATGTCTAATGGCTGCTGAAAGGGATCTTTAAAATAGGTCCCAATCCTTAACCCTTAAGACTTAGGAATCCTAATTACCGTCACCAAATTAGGCAACAAAGAATTCTGGCCGACTTGACTGGCACGGTCGTGCCCTATAATCTGGCACGGTCGTGCCATCGGTCCGCGTGATTTCCCCCGTCGACCAATTTCGGCACGGTCGTGCTTGACTTCTTGGCACGGTCGTGCCAAACATGTCGACAGATTTGCTTGGGTTGGATTTATGGCACGGCCGTTGCCATTTTAAGGCGCCGACCGACTGCCAGAGCCAAAACCTGACATTTTCCATAATTCCAATTTAGTCCTTTATGATTCGTTCTATTTGTGTGTGACCCTCTAGGGATTACACTAAGTTGGCAATGGGCTCAAACATGAACCCATAAGATATGATTAGGTTCTAGCAAACCGTCATACCTATCCAAATAGTGTAACTAGATACAATTTCGCATTCCTTTAGAATATGTCACAATCCCTTTGTCCACGATGTCATTGAACACAAGTCATGGTCAAACAGTCAACTTGTTTTTGTTCAATACTTTCTCGATTCCGAATATGTTGATAATTCAAATGCTATTGATCCAATCAATCCATTTGAGTCCGGCCGAACATTTCATCAACATCATTCCTTCGAGGGGCCCAAGCTTGACATCTCTCCGTGGAGGGACAAATCCATTAGCTTATTATTCTTCCCAACGGGAATCCGATTATGCCAATCATACCCTTTATAACTACCGTGTTAAGGTAGCGTTTGAATATGTCAAACACAATGTTCATCAAGTGGAAGACTATAATAACTTCATGTCTAAGGATTCAAATGACATAACTAATATGAGATATATGTACGACATAGACCATGACATAAATCTCATGCAGCGGGTCAAGTCCAGTACCTTGTTCCAAACAAGTACCCATAAATCTAACATGATCATCCCATGATCATTTAGCTTTATACTAGTGCTTAACAAGCACTAGGGACGGGGATTATTATAAATAAACATGAACAACAATAATAATCAAAACATCTCTTTATTGATATGAAATAAATGATAACAATTACAACGTTTATTAAACGTGCCTAGGGCACCACTACCAACAATCTCCCACTTGCCCTAGGCCCAATCTCCCATGTATCTAATACCCATGGACCTAACATGACCATCATGTTTAGCTTGTGGAAGTCCCTTGTTAGCGGGTCCGCAACATTGTCATCAGTAGGTACTCTGCATATATTTTACGTCTCCCCTATCAACGATCTCTCGAATGATATGAAAACGCCTAAGTATGTGTTTGGATTTCTGATGTGCTCTTGGTTCCTTTTCTTGAGCAATAGCACCATTATTGTCGCAATAAAGGTCTATTGGACTAGCAATACTAGGAACCACTTCAAGTTCAGTTATGAACTTCTTAATCCAAACAGCTTCCTTTGCAGCATCCGATGCAGGAATATACTCAGCTTCTGTTGTAGAATCAGCGGTTGTAGTTTGCTTGGAACTCTTCCAGCTTACAGCTCCACCATTTAACATAAACACAAATCCCGATTGCGATCGGCTATCATCTTTGTCAGTTTGGAAGCTTGCATCCGTGTAAGCATTTACAACGAGATCATCTTCCATTCCTCCATAGACCAAAAACGAGTCTTTAGTTCTTCTCAAGTACTTAAGAATCGCTTTTACAGCTATCCAGTGATTTTTGCCAGGGTCGGATTGGTATCTACTTGTCATGCTCAAAGCATAAGACACATCCGGCCTAGTACAAATCATGGCATACATGATGGACCCAATTGCCGAAGCATATGGAACATCATTTATTTTCTCACGCTCATCGTTTGTCTTAGGACATTGAGTCTTGCTTAGAGAAACTCCATGTAACACGGGCAAGGTCCCTCTCTTAGAATTTTCCATACGGAATCTTCTAATGACCTTGTCAATGTATGTACTTTGGCTTAAACCAAGTAGCCTCCTTGATCTATCTCTATAGATCTTAATGCCAAGAATATATGCGGCTTCACCCATATCTTTCATTGCGAAGCACTTTCCTAACCAAGTCTTCACAGACTGAAGTGTAGGAATGTCGTTTCTAATGAGTAATATGTCATCCACGTATAAAATAAGGAATAGCACTATGCTCCCACTAATCTTCTTGTATACGCAAGGCTCATCTTCGTTCTTGATGAAGCCAAACTCTTTGACCGATTCATCAAAGCGGAGATTCCACCTCCTTGAAGCTTGCTTCAATCCATAGATGGATCTTTGCAATTTGCATACCTTAGAATCTTGTTCAAAACCTTCTGGTTGTGTCATATACACATCCTCTTGGAGTTTTCCATTCAGGAAAGCGGTTTTGACGTCCATCTGCCATATTTCATAGTCATGATATGCGGCAATGGCAAGCAAAATTCTTATAGACTTGATCATTGCTACGGGTGAAAAGGTCTCATCATAGTCAATACCATGAACTTGCCTATAACTTTCGCTACAATCCTAGCTTTGTAAGTATGCACCTTCCCATCCATGTCAGTCTTCTTCTTGAAGACCCATTTGCATCCTATGGTTTTTACACCTTCGGGCGCATCAATCAAATTCCAAACTTGATTGTCTTGCATGGATTGCAATTCGGATTCCATGGCTCCAAGCCACTTGTCCGAATCAGGAGAAGACATCGCCTCTTGGTAGGTTGACGGTTCATCATTCTCAATGATTTCTACCTCATTACTATCCGTTACGAGAAATCCATATCTCTCGGGCTCGGATCGTAACCTACTAGATCTGCGAGTTGCTTGTGTACTTTGAACAGGTTCCACAACTCCTTGTGGTTCTTGTTCTTGTTCCACTATTGGTTCAATGTTATTTTCTGGGTCTCGAATTTCTTCAAGATTTATTTTACTCCACTGATTTCTTTGGAGAGAAACTCTTTCTCTAGAAAGACACCAGTTCGGGCAACAAACACTTTGTTGTCCTCTCGGTTGTAAAAGTAATATCCTTTAGTTTCCTTAGGATATCCCACGAAAATACATTTATCAGATTTGTGTGCAAGTTTGTCTTAGATAAGTCTTTTGACAAAAACTTCACAACCCCAAATCTTCATGAAAGATAGACAAGGCTTCTTTCCGCTCCACATCTCATATGGAGTCTTTTGAACCGATTTAGTTGGAACACGATTTAGTGTGAAAGCAGCGGTTTCTAGAGCGTAACCCCAAAAGGATATTGGAAGATCAACTTGACTCATCATTGATCGAACCATGTCTAACAAAGTCCGATTCCTCCTCTAGGACACACCATTCCATTGTGGTGTTCCGGTGGAGTCAATTGTGAAACTATTCCACAATTCTTTAGATGATCATCAAATTCTTGACTTAAGTATTCTCCACCTCGATCTGATCGAAGTGCTTTTATACTTTTGCCAAGTTGTTTTTCTACTTCATTTTGAAATATTCTAAATATCTCAAATGCTTCACTTTTATGTTTCATTAGGTAAACATACCCAAATCTACTATAATCATCAGTGAAGGTTATGAAGTATTGAAATCCTCCCCTAGCATTGCTACTTAATGGTCCGCATACATCGGAATGTATCAACCCCAATAAGTCGCTTGCCCTTTCACCCAACTTGGTAAAAGGTGTCTTAGTCATTTTTCCAAGAAGACACGACTCACAAGTATCATATGACTCTAAGTCACATGAACCCAAAAGTCCGTCCCCATGGAGTTTTGAGATACGTTTCTCATTAATATGACCAAGACGGCAATGCCACAAATAAGTATGATTTACATCATTAGGTTTAGATTTCTTATTTACATGATAGACATTATTTTCATTCTTGACATCCAAGATATAAATGCCATTAAATGAATTAGCAATACCATAAAGCACATCATTTAAATAAATAGAAAATTTTTTATTCTCAATAAGAAACTTAAAACCTTCATTATCCAAACAAGAAATTGAAATAATATTTCTGCTTAAATCCGGAACATAATAACAATTGTTCAAAACAAGAATTAATCCGGAAGGTAAAGTGACTTCATAAGTCCCTACGGCTAATGCAGCAACTCTTGCTCCATTTCCCACGCGTAGATCTACTTCACCTTCTTTAAGCAGTCTCTTATTCTTTAGTCCCTGCACATTTAGACAAATGTGAGAACCACATCCGGTATCCAATACCCAAGAATCAGTGGTAGAAAGGAGAATATCTATCATATAGATACCTGAAGTCGACACAGCCTTGCAGCCCTTCTTCTTCTTTTGCTCTTCCAAGAAAGCCTTTCAATTACGTTTCCAATGACCAATTTCTTGACAATGGAAACAAATTGCATCCTTTTGTGTATCGGGTTTTGCCTCAGAAGCCTTGGCAACCTTTGCCTTGCTTATCTTGGGTTTGACAACTTTTGCCTTACCCTTGCCTTTGGCACCAGGCTTCTTCCCATCATGAACCAAGAGCACGGGAGAACCTTTCTCCACAATTTTCATCTCTGCAGTTTTAAGCATCCCATGCAACTCAGAGAGATTCTTATCCATTACATGCATGTTATAATTCATCACAAACTGATTATAACTTTTAGGCAATGAATTAAGAATGAGATCCGTGGCTAGCTCCAATGGGATTGGATAGCCAAGTTTCTCAAGGTGCTCTACATAACCTTTCATTTTAAGAAAGTGAGGACTCACTTGTTGCCCTTCATTCATTTTACAAGTAGTGAATGCAACAATGGTCTTGTACCTCTCTTGCCTAGCTTGCTCTTGAAACATAGTTCTCAACTCCACGCCTATCTCATAGGCTTCCAAATGTTCCAAACTTTGTTGGAGTTTTGAACACATAGCAGCAAGCATGAGACAACTTACATCTCTAGAATCATTACGATGTTTCTTGTAATTGTCCCTTTCTACCCTAGGGGCAGTAGGAGGTGGTTCAGCAGGGAGAGGCCCATCGAGAATGTACAACTTATCTTCTTGCCTAAGAACGATTCTTATGCTACGGATCCAATCCATAAAGTTTGTACCATTCTCTTCGAGCTTATCCTTCTCAAGGATCGATCGCAACGACATTGATTGAGTGTTATTAGTCATTATCTACAAATATGCAAAATTTCCAAAGTTTAATAAGTACCGATTTTCATTAAAGAGATAAATAATGTATTTTAAACAAAATACTCCCACTAAATTATATAACCTTCTTATACATCCAATGTATAATATAATTTAATTGGGTTGAGATCCCGCTTTAATCTAATTTTGAGTACGCTTTGGCGCACCGCTCAAAATTAAATCAATTAGGTAGACAACTCTTGTCAATCATATCTCATATGACTCTCAGTTCTTTTCATGAGATTCTTTAAGAAATCCAATTTCAAAAAGCATGTTAAATCTCATCTTTGCCTTAAGCCCAAAACTGTTTTGACGCTTAATTAAGTCCAACCATTTTAAACGCATACGAAACTCTTATTCACTCATCTTGCTCAAACATGAATAAAATCAATGCACCTCGCTTTGGCGAGCCCACATAAAATTACTCATGTATAAACAAGTGTTTTAATCATGGCATGGCAAAAGGACTTAAAACTTTCTTTGAAGGTTCATCACATATAGCATATAACACATTTATGAGCACATAATATAAACATGTTACACATCAAGTTTAGCCACTAAATTAATCTCCATTAATTTAAGCATAATATTTATGTGTCATTAGTTTTCTCTATAATTATGAGGATGAGACTATTTGAACTTTGGTTATCATCTCCAAATCAAGACAACAAGAAGTGAGACCGAAACTAAGCCATATGGCATCCACAATTCCGCACTAATTCAAGAAACCAAGAAAGTAGTCCATGTGCCGAAACTAAGCAATAGATGGTCTCGATGAACGTAGGCCAATTGCATTCACAATTCCACATGGATCTCCAATCTTTGAATCAAGAACTTTGTTTCTTAATTTTAGCAATTATGAACTCTTCATAATTCTAACTTCGTTTTATCTTTGAAACTTCGATTGCGATCAAGTTTGGGAAACACAATCTCGATGAACGTAGATTAGCCATCCAAACCTTGAACCAATCTTAGACTCACAAGACTAAAACAAATAGGAAATTTGAACCCAAGATCCACACCCAAAACCCAATCCCTTCCCCGCGCCAAACCCTAGGTCCGGCCGGGTCAAGGTATGGGTCCGGTCGGATCCTTCCGAAAATCAAAATTTTAAAGTTCCAAAATTTGTCTCAAAATTGTTTTTCCCGATTCAATAAGGATTTGGTGTTCTTGGTGATCCAATCACCATGATCAACAAAACCTTGAATAAACAATTTATTCTTAAATCCCTAGAATATCAAAACTTTGATCCAATCAAAAATTGATAATCCAAACAATTTTAAATCCACCATAATTTTTATTGCGATTGAATAGTGCGATTAAAGTTTCTAAAACAATAAACCACATAAAATCACGTAATCCAATATTCATATCATGCTAGGCACATAAACAATTTATATACACACAACATGATCTTAGTATTGAAATAATCAACATGAACGTGGCTCTGATACCACTGTTGGGTTTCGATCAAACATGCGCAGCGGAAATTAGCAATTAAAATTTTAAGAAACCCAAAGCCATGGATCCGTTCATATGATTAAATCAAATACAACAAGATGAATAGAGGAATAACTAACCCTTGATGGCTATGAATTTCTAGCTTTTGAACTTGGTGGAGATTTTGAAACTTGATCAAGAACGCGAATCTTGAAGATGATGAGCTTCACCCTCTAGCGGTATCCACACCACGAACGAATATCAAGCAACTTCTTGATCTTGGTTGATAGACCAAATTGTGAAACACACTTTCACAATTGCAAGAACTATATGGAATTATGAATATTCTTGTTCTTCACTTTTGGGATCTTAGAACAAGAAAAATAACCTCTCAAAACCTTATGGAGGCACTCACAATAATATGTCTAATGGCTGCTGAAAGGATCTTTAAATAGGTCCCAATCCTTAACCCTTAAGGACTTAGGAATCCTAAATCCCGTCACCAAATTAGGCAACAAGGAATTCTGGCCGACTTGACTGGCACGGTCGTGCCCTATAATCTGGCACGGTCGTGCCATCAGGTCCGCGTGATTTCCCCCAGTCGACCAATTTCGGCACGGTCGTGCTTGACTTCTTGGCACGGTCGTGCCAAACATGTCGACAGATTTGCCTTGGTTTGGATTTATGGCACGGCCGTGCCATTTTAAGGCGCACGACCGTGCCAGAGCCAAAACCTGACATTTTTCCATAATTCCAATTTAGTCCTTTATGATTCGTTTTATTTGTGTGTGACCCTCTAGGATTACACTAAGTTGGCAATGGGCTCAAACATGAACCCATAAGATATGATTAGGTTCTAGCAAACCGTCATACCTATCCAAATAGTGTAACTAGATACAATTTCGCATTCCTTTAGAATATGTCACAATCCCTTTGTCCACGATGTCATTGAACACAAGTCATGGTCAAACAGTCAACTTGTTTTGTTCAATACATTCTCGATTCCGAATATGTTGATAATTCAAATGCTATTGATCCAATCAATCCATTTGAGTCCGGCCGAACATTTCATCAACATCATTCCTTCGAGGGGCCCAAGCTTGACATCTCTCCGTGGAGGGACAAATCCATTTAGCTTATTATTCTTCCCAACGGGAATCCGATTATGCCAATCATACCCTTTATAACTACCGTGTTAAGGTAGCGTTTGAATATGTCAAACACAATGTTCATCAAGTGGAAGACTATAATAACTTCATGTCTAAGGATTCAAATGACATAACTAATATGAGATATATGTACGACATAGACCATGACATAAATCTCATGCAGCGGGTCAAGTCCAGTACCTTGTTCCAAACAAGTACCCATAAATCTAACATGATCATCCCATGATCATTTAGCCTTTATACTAGTGCTTAACAAGCACTAGGGATGGGGATTATTATAAGTAAACATGAACAACAATAATAATCAAAACATCTCTTTATTGATATGAAATAAATGATAACAATTACAACGTTTATTAAACGTGCCTAGGGCACCACTACCAACATGTTCTGCCAAAACCCTTCCTTTGACGGCCTTTCTTGACACATAACTGATATCGTACTCGGCTAAGAAGAAGGACCATTTGGCAAGCCTCATAGACAAAGATGGCTTTTCCAATAAGCATTTGATGGGGTCTATTTTGGAAATAAGTTGCATCGGATGAGCCTGCATGTAATGTTTTAACTTTCTCACGACCCATACCAATCCTACGCAAGTCTTCTCAATTGGGGAGTAGTTGAGCTCGCTTCCTTGTAGCTTACGGCTCACAAAGTAGATGGCATTTTCTACCTTTGAATTTTTCTTCTCTTGGGCCAACATTGCTCCTATCGACGCATCAGTCACCGTTAGGTAAAGCAAGAGTGGCTTGTCTTTGTGCGGAGGGCATAGGATTGGCGGTTGGATGAGGTAGGCCTTAATCTTGTCGAAGGCTTTTTTGCACTCCCCGTTCCATTTGACATCGGCATTCTTTCTTAGAAGTTTGAAGATGGGCTCACAAATGGGAGTGAGTTGGTTTATGAAGCGGCTGATGTATTGCAACTTTCCCATGAAGGCTTTTACCTCTGTTTGGGTGCGAGGCGGCCTCATTTCCACAATTGCCTTAACCTTTTGAGGATCAATTTCGATGCCCCGTTCGGTGACCATGTATCCCAAAACCTTGCCACGAGAAACCCCAAAAGTGCACTTAGCCGGATTAAGTCTCATGGAGTGCTTCCTAAGCCTGTCAAAGAACTTTTTCAAGTTTATCAAATGTTGCCCGTCAGAGCCCTTAGAATGCACGATCATGTCATCGACATATACTTCTATTTCTTTATGGATCATGTCATGGAAGAGTGCGACGCAGCTCTTTGGTAGGTAGCCCCAGCGTTTCGCAACCCGAAAGGCATCACGGTATAGCAAAAGGTTCCACATGGGGTGGTGAAGGCAGTTTTTTCCTGGTCCTCCTCTGCCATCTTAATTTGGTTATATCCGGCGAAGCCATCCACAAAAGACTTAACCTCAAAGCTAGAGGTTTTATCCACAAGCATGTCGATGCTTGGGAGGGGAAAGTCATCTTTGGGACTCACTTTGTTGAGATCCCTAAAGTCGACGCAGCATCGAACCTTTCCGTTGGCCTTTGTGACCGTTACTATGTTGGAGAGCCATGAGGGGTATTCTATCACTCTTATAAATCCGACCCGAAGCAACTCCTCAATCTCTTCTTTGACCTGCAGGGACCATTCTGGTTTGATCCGCTGAAGTTTTTGCTTAACGGGTTTCACCTCGGGGTCCACGGGGATCCTGTGTTCCACGATCGAAGCATCCAACGCTGGCATATCCTTATAAGACCATGCAAACACATCTACATACTCTTTGAGTAGCTCAACCAAAGCTTCCCTTTCGGCCCCTTTGAAGTATTCCCCAATCTGTGTCTCCTTCGGCTCATTTTCGGTTCCCAAATTCACCTTAGTCAAAACCTCTTCGGCAGCTTGGGCACGGTTTTCCTCTTGATCAACAACCTGCTTTGATGACTGTTTAATGTTTGGATGGTTTAGTGCGTCTGCATTATTAGGTGATTCATTATTAACCATTTTCAGATTATTAGTTAATTTATCATCTAATAAGTTGGCAATGAGGGGATACTCGGAAAGGTCTATCATTTCATTCAATGCAAACGGGAATACAACGTTGGCTACAAGTTCATAATCCTCGGGCGTGAGGCCCTCGGAGGAGACAGACTCGAATTCAAAGACAAGAGATTGGGGAGACTCAACTACATTGGATCCTATGACATTTTACTCTAGGGGACGAGGGACTAGTCCAAGTTTCGCGGTCATTTCTTCTTTGCTCGCCACCGGTCCAGAGAAGGTTACCCAATTTTTCAGAGGCATGTCCATTGGCTTTGCAAGAGTGTGTGGGTCCAAGGTTGCAAGAGGTCCATCTTCAATCATGGCAATCACTTCCCTTTCGAAGTCAATTAGGTCAGGTACAACCAAGTCTTCTCCGAACATTCTTTGCATTACCACACCGTTCCACTCATTGCCCATAGCATCCTTGGCGGCGCCCTTAGGAACTACCTCCTCAAACTTGTATCCGCCATTTTGTCCCCAGACGGATCCCCTTTCCTTGCTAGCTCCCGTCACAGACAAGGTTTCAAACTCTTTTACCATTTCGGGCACCCCCTTAAAGGTGTATTCGTGGCTGATAGTAGTATTGGTAGGATCTTTTATCTTGGGCATATCCAGAAATGCCCTCCTCACGGGGTTTGCCACCATCCCTCGGAACCTTTTGAGATCCTCTTGCAACTTATCCCAATTGGTCATCATCGGCTCTCTTGGCTCTGGGGGTTCGACTTGAACTCCCCCTTCACAAAGTAACGGCTCATATCAAAGGTATAAGGACGAAGGTTAGGGGTTTTAAACGGAATCCCTTGAGCCCTGGCTTGGCTTTTCTTCCAAGCCATTTCCTTATCCATCCTGAGGTCTCCGGGGTGGGTTTGTATCCCAAGCTATGAAGCGTGTTTTTCTCTTTGATCTCAACAATCTTGTGAGTCCCTTGGAGCTTCCTTCCTAGTCCGAGCCCCGGGAGGTAGCGCATCAGACACATCATTCTCATCGCAGGAGGAATCTTATCCTTGGTGAGCGTGAGATCTACACAACAAATGTGGGTTTTGGGTGGTACTTCTGTGAAGCCGGTCAAAACCATGCCGCTCCCCTTATGCTTAATTTCTAACACAGGAATCCCATTGGTGCTGGTTCCTTCTGTGGTCACACTGTCCCCTTAAATAGTTGTCAAGTTACCCCCTTGCACGTATTTCACACATTGATGGAGAGTGGAGGCAACCCTGTTGACTTTGTGGAGACACGGGCATCCCAATAAGGCAGTGAAGGATATGGGGATGTCAAGCACTTGGAAGTCGGTCGGCATCATTTGTTTCCCAAACCAAAGGTTCAAAGTGGCCATCCCTAAGACTGAGCGGGCCGTGGAATCATAAGCCTTGACAGTGATCACAGAAGGCTTTAGGTCGGTGGTCTCAAGGCCAAGTAGGTCCATCATCTTAGCGGGGAGGACATTCATGGCGGAGCCGTTATCGACCAGAACCCGAGGGAGGCGGCGATCATCCAATTGTACCGTGATGTAAAAGGCCTCGTTATGGCTAGCCCCAAACTTCGGCAAATCCAAATCTGTGAATGTGATGATATTTCCGTACTGAACACTTCCGATCATTTGTACGGCTTCCTCGGGGGTAGCTGTGATGGGTACCAAAGTGTGGGCCAAGCATTCCTCCAACTTGAGCTTATGAGGGTAGGAGGAAGTAAGGAGGGACCACAAAGATATGTTAGCTTGTGTCCTCTTAAGTTGGGCTAAGATGGGATCCTCTTCTCCGGAACCTGGGGGTTTCGCCTCGTCAACAAGAAGGGGAGGCGCTCGTGTTCCGGTGGTGGAGGTTTCTTAGGGTTCTCCGTGTGCACTTGCCCTGATCAAGTTAATACACTTACTTCCAAGGAGTCATCGACTTTTATCATCTCATCTCCGATAGGCGGAGGGTTTTGGGTACCGTACGGCCATGCCTCCCTCCTTAACTCATTTACCGTGACCATTCGTTTTGGGGTGGATGTTGACCCATAAATTTCTCCTAGGGAGATAGGGTGGTGGTTCTGGCTCTTCCCGGCTCCCACAGTTTCACGGAGCTTTTCCAGGGTGAGCATGCAACAATAATTATCTGGAACGTTGATCCGTCAAACAGCGGCGGTGGCGGAGATAGTGGTGGCAAAGCTAAGAAATCATCCAAGGCCGGAAATTCCTCTTCTTCCAATTTCGGGGAGAAAACACAAGGAGCCATATTTGAGGATACTTCATCATCGTCACTTTCACATAGGATCAGGAGCTCCTTGTGAGGTAGAGAACGAACGGCTTCTTTCATTTGGGTGAGATACCCTTCATAGTCAATCATTTCTGGGATCTTTGCGACCTCGAACCCGTTTCGTTTAATTGTCCTCTTGCCCGTAGATGAACTACATGCCTCAATGATATGGAAGCAATCATCATGGGAAAGGCTATCCCCATTCGAGCCTTGGCTTTCGCTGTCCAACGTACTCTTAATGGACTTTTCCATCTCCTCCATGCATTGTTCAAACGTTAAACCATGTTCGGTGAGTGTTATTACGACCAATTCATCGGCGTTTTGGTGGGGTACCCTTGCACTCATCACATTGGCGATCATAAAGTCGGATGGGCATCTCATATCTCCCTCTTGCACACATGCCCATAAAGCTTCCTTCCATTCTTCCCCAATCTGAGCCATTGGGACATTGAATTCCAAAAGGTTCACAGGTGTAGGCTCCTCAAACTCAATCATATTAATGCCTTGGTTGTTGGGGAAAGGGTTATTAATCACGCTCGGGCCACGGGGGTGTTCAAGTTTCCCTTTGTCAATGAGGTCGAGGATGATACGTTTTTATCACGGAGCAATCATCGGTATCGTGGCCATGATAATTGTGGAAGACGCATCTTTTGTTTTGGTCAAGGGGTTTCTCGGGATTCCTTGGCTGATAGTTGACCAAAGGTTTTACAAGGCCTTACTTGACTAACCCTTCGAACACCTTACTCATAGGCATTCCGAAATCCTCAAACCTTACATACTGATGCCTTTCTGCAGTCCCACCCTTTTGAGAGGCTTGCCTTGAACTTCCTTCTTGGATGCTGTTAACCGTTCCCAGGGTTTCTTTCCCTTTACCGGTGGTCGGAGGGCGGTACCTATAGGAGTTTCCGCTATTTTGGGCCGGAGACTGCTCATTGAGAGCCTTCTCAAATTTGGATCCTGCGGTTACCATGGCTCGGAGATTGGGGTAGAAGTGATGGCTGATCAAAGCTCGCAGTTGGGGTTTCAGGCATGACTGAAATATATCCAACTGTTCATCCTCGGTGGGAGGATTGGAAATTTCTCCCAATTTGTAGTTCCATCTTTAGTTAAAACTCACTGATCGGCTCTTCGGTCTTTTGCAGTGTGCTTTGCAAATCGGTGCGATTGGTTTCCCACTCCAAGTTAGAACGGTACTTGGTGAGGAATGCTTCCTTAATCCGGTCCCATGTGGTTCGAGACTCATCCTTTAAGTTGAAGAACCATTTGAGTGCATTTCCCCTTAAGGACAACTGAAAGTGATCAGCCATTTGCTGCACGGTGCAACCCTTCGCCCTCATCGCCAAGGTGTAGGCGTTGAGGTGAGTCTGGGGACAGGCGGTCCCATCAAATTTGTCGATTTCCGGCATTTTGAATCGATGAGGGATGGGGACGACCTTATCGGGGTCCGTGACTCCCGAGGTGAACTTCTTCTCGTTCATTCCCTCGAACCTTTCCTCCATTTGTTTCAGCTTCTCAACTATCCATCCCACTTGAGGGTCCACATGGGGGTTGGAGTTGATGGATCCCATGATTTGACTTGCCAATGGCACTGCGTTGGGAGGTGAAGTGGTGGAGGGGATTATCGGAGGAGGATTTGTAGGTGGCAAGTGGGTGTAGACATACCATGGCGCCAGGTTGCTTGTTGGGATATATGGTGGGGTAGTTTTGGATGTTTGGGCCATCGGGTAGTAGAGTGTGTCGCGCCCCGACCCGTGGTCCTACTTGGCCCCACGCCCGGGACACGCGAGGAAGACGTCGTAAAGCAACTCTACTAAAATTTTTCGAAATATATTTTCTTAAAAAGGTTAACACAACCAAAACGTTATCAAAAGTCTTATATGACTAAACAACATTTATTAGACTTGACTACAAGTCACAAAACAAACTTTCTCAAATGAGTACTTAGCCACTTGGCTATAACAAACTTTACTTATAAAATTTACAAACACGAACACCTACTAAAAGAGATGATACAAATAACTGAGTCACGGTTATACTACCCTAAAGGTATTACATTTACATAATGTATCCTTTATACACATCACTTCCCAAAAGTCTTACCAAATATCTCTTTACCAACGTCCTCCCTGTGCCGTGACCTATTCCCTGGACTCCTTTTTATCTAAAACGGTAAACAAATAAGGGGTGAGAATAAATCTCAGTAAGTTACTAAAATGCAACTACATTACATGCTAATATGATGATCATAAAGAAACAATATTAACAAATAAGCGTATAACACATAGCACATAACATGAGAGGCTCCCTATCGCCAACCGTCCCATACCGGTTGGAAATAACGACCAACTCATCATGCAACACATAAAGCGGAAATGAACACTCATACATGGATACTGAGCCAAGGTTCTCAAACCAAACCATAGCCATCTGAGAGGCATCAACTGAGCAGCATCGAAGAGCTGAAACGGGTTCCGGAACCAAACAACAACAACAACAACGGGGGGAAAATGACACAAAGTCATAACCCAAAGTGCCCAACCTTTGGCCTAAGGAAGGGGGTTAAAAATGGGAAACCAATGATAGGAGCCTTATAATGTACTTGGCTCGGGAGACCATTATAATCCCTATCACTGCCCAACACACACAAAAGTACCAGCTGGACTTTACACGCAAGCACCACATAGAAATACTTGCTTAAACAACAATCAGGGACAATGATTCCAATGTAGGGAACCATGCCAAACACATCAAGAAGATGAACCATTCAACACATTACAAAATGTTCAACAATGCTCACTAAATCAATTACTCACATTTCACAACACTTGTAATCACAAAGGAACCAATTCTACCACTTTAGTGATCCACAACAATCATCTAAGTACTTTAGGACACTACCCAAAACTAGACCAAGATTGACCTCTAAATCCCTAAGTTTGAAAACCTCTAAACTTTTCAGACAACTGGGCGGTCGCCCAAACAGGGCTGTGCGGTCGCCCAAAATGCTCTGTCCCAAGAAGAAAAACCTTCAGATAGATGTGCGGCCGCACGCCCTTTTCGGGCGGCCGCCCACATCACCTTGCAGACCAAAACTTAACCAAAGTTCACTCCTTCCGCTTCACAACCCAAAATTACCAATACTTGCAATCCCTAAACTTTGCAACTTTCACCAAAGCTAAAAACTCAGCCTAAGAACAATACTAACACCAACTTCTATAGCATTCACAACAATAACAAGCTAGGTAACAAGTTCTTACTACTCTTTATGTCCCAAAATTACAAATATAATTAAAACATACCAAAACATTATTTCACAACCTACCAAACATATATAACATGTTTATATCCATTTTATTAGGTACAACAACATTACCATACTTTCCCAATATTACAACACCCATTTGTATTAACATTTTCCACATGCAACAATTTATTACTACTCTCTCCGTTTCACAAGTATCATTATAATTTTTAATATACTAATATACCCAATTAGAATACTTTCACTTCTTTCTCCGTCCCATAAGTAACAGTATAATTTTATAATACATTTATTTAACCTTTAACTAAAGATATTATTTTACCGTCCCACGAGTAGGAGTATAATATATAAAGCATATATAATGTCGCATCCTCTCATACTTCCCAAAAACCAAAACTACTATACCCATATACCCACTTCCCACAAATAACAAGTCTATAACCAGTTTTATTACTCCCTCTGTCTCAAAATTACAAGTATATAAAAAGTTATTACTACTCCCTCCGTCCCAAAATTACAAGTATATAAAAGTATTACTTCTCCCTCCGTCCCAAAATTACAAGTATATAAAAAGTATACCCAAAACATTATTTTATAACATATAAAGCATATATAGCATACTTATGACCATTTTAACATTTAAAGGGGGGATTAGTAACTTACTTATTTTTCGGAAATGAGTCAAGAAAAATATATTGTTCGGTAGATATGATCTATTCAACTCCCTGAACATTTATATATAATTAGATTTGAAAATGGAGTAGTAAATAAAATGATAGAAAATTAACAAGAACAAAACTTACCTTTTCTTCTTCTTGCTACAACAATGGAGGTGAGAAAAGTTTTGGGGAAGAAATGGTGAGGTTATGGCGCAGGAGAGGGGAAGGAGAAGGGTATCATGAAGAAATTTTCTCTCTTTCTCTCAAATAAATCACCCAAGTTCTAGACTTAACACTTAAGCCCCTAACCAACAATTCTACAAAGGCCCCCCATAATTCCCCACTAACAACTTAACTCCCCAAATAAACTTGACTACTAACATTTTAACTAACACAAATAATCAAATAAAATGTGCAACTCATATAATATGATGCAACACATAAAATGCACACAAAATTTTAAATTTTAAATTCTCAAAAATATAAAATAATTATAAAATAATAAAACGGATTTTGGGGTCGTTACACTTACTCCCCCTTAAAGAAAATTCGACCCGAATTTTAGGATTGTTTACCTCAACCCTCAAACAACCCAGGATACTTCCTTTCATTTCAATCCCGAAACTCCATACTGAGTTCAATATCCTCTAAAACTTTGGACATATCGGAGAAGAATCATAAATACAATTGCGTGGCATCAACACATGGAACTCATTATCAACCTCGTCGAGAGAAGGAAGTAACACCAGACGATAAACTCAACCTTTAGCTCTTTCCAAAATCTCAAAAGAACTGACATATTAAACAATTCCACGAGAAGTAAAGGTATATCCCTCGAATTCTTAGAATCAACTAAACAAGTTCTCAAGAATCTGAATGGTTATTTCTAACTGACCATCTGACTGAGGGTGAAAGTCATACTAAGTCTCAATTCCGAACCCCAGGCCTTCTGAAATGCTTGCCAAAATCAAGATGTAAATGAAGAACCCATATTTAATACCATGCTCGCAGACATCCATAAAATCAAACTATCTTCTGAACAAATAAATAACAACTGGAATTAATGTTTATACTCTCAAAATGGATAGGGTGAGAAAACTTGGTAACTAATCCGCTATCAATCAACATCATTGGTTTCATCTATTCAGTGTAACTCCTTCAATAAAACCCCTCGCAATAGATTCATATCCACTCAGAAATCTCAAAGGCTTGTCACGAACCAAATGATCACTAATATTTTACTTCCGGATTATTCACAACTCAAGGACTTAGTTGAATACTTAGAATTCCTCGCATCAAACAATTAAAGGTAACTCCTCGAATTTATCTCAATACTCTACTTCTACTCGAATTCATAATTAAATTGGTCTTGTGTATTCCTTCAAGTATCTATAGTTGAACTCCGTTATGCATGTTTAATTCCACTAAGTGTTGACTACATACTCTACTATAGAAGTTAAAATTCCATCACTAGCCACGAACAAAATCTTATTGTCTGTCATTATTCATTCCACGAGTAATTTTTTGATAGTTGATATTATTCAAAAGAGTAGAAATTTAAAGCTTTCACAATCGCAAAGTCATACCATGTCTCAACTCACGAAGACTCCAAAGTTTTAATTCCTCTAACATTCCCCATTTAGTTTTATCACCCATGAACTATAAGTCAATAAATCCTCTACAATACATTTCCCGATGATATAATATGGTAAACACTTCAAATCTAACTCCATCAAAGTTATTCACTAATGCAATGGATGTATAATCGCAATAAATCTCAATTTATGGGTAGGATAATTTTGTTGATAAGAATCAATCTTCTCAAAGCACACATTGTTACCGTACCATCCTGAAGCAATGAACATCTCAATCACTCTTTAAGGTATCTCTATGAATAATGAATTTATCAAATCCACTATAAGGGTAAGCTTGACATATCCACTAGAAATTAGTAACACTAATCATATCCTCTAGATAACTGTAGTACTAGTTAAATCCATTAAGCAATATCAATACTGAAGTTGTCATCAACTCTCGATTCATCAATTAACACTCGCAACAATTAAACTCGTTCACTCTTACCAATCCATCGAGATAGTGTATCTTTCTGTGCTATGTAGTTAACAGTGTAGCTACCTTAGAAATCCATCAATAAATCCTCAACCCTATGCCTGAGTTGAAACTTTCCTCAAAATAATATATCCTCTAACATGAAGACATTCTGCCCTGATTTTACAAACTGCTACCGCTCTCAAAGAACTCAGACTAGGATTACTTATACAATTCAACGTATCCAACAATACCACTGAAGCAGGTGAGAATTCAAACTATATAACCACCATTCATGATGTCCATACCCGATATAAAAGCCATCTTTGAAATATACTCAACTAAAATTCTCAACAAATGATAATCACTTCAAATCAACCACTAAACAATTACTGATCTCTGATGTTGCTCAAACATAGCACCCAACCACTCAAGATCACCCAAGGTTCTCCTCAAGAACAAGTACCACTTCAAGGGAAATAAATTTAAAATCTCACAAGGAAAAGATATCTTTCAATTTAAATGCAAATTTTTTCTTTCTACTAACTCCATAAACCAACTACCAGGCACAAGCTTGCAACAACAATTTACAAATTTCTTAATGCCTAAATAGCATGAAAGCTAAACACATATATATACCATGCTTAACTAAAACACACTAGCATATAAAATTCCACCACCATAACATCAAAATCTTGTGATGACAACATCACTAAACCGGCAAATAAAACATGCCCATGAATACGCACATCACAAGTATACGACACTTTATCGGTCATCTAACACTCCCCTTAGGAAGACACATCTAACACATAAGGTAAAGACTCAGAAGACACATGCAATCAAGAAGCACAATGCCTAAACACACAAGTATGCGAAGAGCCAGGGTCTATAAGTGTGTGTGCTCTCAAACTAGACATAGGAATTATACCTCCAGTCACATTAGAAGAATCTGAAATCTGTTGTTGATTGATGAAAGAAACACGATCTTGCACCTTAACCTTTCCTGAAGCATCCCTCTTTTGGACCCGAGATGACCCAGCTGCACTTCCCGATAACTGATTCTTAAATTTAAAGCAACTTTTCTGAAAGTGACCCAACTGACCACAACTCAAACATTTGCCTTGCTTTTTCCAACATTTTTCTTCTAAATGTCCCATCCTTTGACAGTAGTTACATACTCGTTTACTTCGAGTTCCTCTATTATGCGGACCTTGAAAAGATGCCCTAGCTTGCGAAGGTGTTCCTTGATATTCTCTACTATCTCCACGCTGGGGTTGCGGTTTTACCTGTTCTCCTCGTTTTGTCACATCTGAGGTTTCAATCTTGGTTTTATGCTCCTCTATATCGTCAATGATTTTCATGACAGCTTCAAACATACCTTGGAACAGTGCTCGAACCTCTTCTCTAGCGTTACCCGACCCTGAAGGCCCTGACTGATTCCCTTAGGTGCCAACCATTTTCAATAAGTACCTGCATAAAACTCTCAACGTTACTTACCCTATACACAACTACCCTCCTAGGTCATTTAGTCATTCTAGACCATCTACAACCTAGCTCTGATACCAACTGTCGCGCCCCGACCCGTGGTCCTACTTGGCCCCACGCCCGGGACACGCGAGGAAGACGTCGTAAAGCAACTCTACTAAAATTTTTCGAAATATATTTTCTTAAAAAGGTTAACACAACCAAAACGTTATCAAAAGTCTTATATGACTAAACAACATTTATTAGACTTGACTACAAGTCACAAAACAAACTTTCTCAAATGAGTACTTAGCCACTTGGCTATAACAAACTTTACTTATAAAATTTACAAACACGAACACCTACTAAAAGAGATGATACAAATAACTGAGTCACGGTTATACTACCCTAAAGGTATTACATTTACATAATGTATCCTTTATACACATCACTTCCCAAAAGTCTTACCAAATATCTCTTTACCAACGTCCTCCCTGTGCCGTGACCTATTCCCTGGACTCCTTCTTATCTAAAACGGTAAACAAATAAGGGGTGAGAATAAATCTCAGTAAGTTACTAAAATGCAACTACATTACATGCTAATATGATGATCATAAAGAAACAATATTAACAAATAAGCGTATAACACATAGCACATAACATGAGAGGCTCCCTATCGCCAACCGTCCCATACCGGTTGGAAATAACGACCAACTCATCATGCAACACATAAAGCGGAAATGAACACTCATACATGGATACTGAGCCAAGGTTCTCAAACCAAACCATAGCCATCTGAGAGGCATCAACTGAGCAGCATTGAAGAGCTGAAACGGTTCCGGAACCAAACAACAACAACAACAACGGGGGGAAAATGACACAAAGTCATAACCCAAAGTGCCCAACCTTTGGCCTAAGGAAGGGGGTTAAAAATGGGAAACCAATGATAGGAGCCTTATAATGTACTTGGCTCGGGAGACCATTATAATCCCTATCACTGCCCAACACACACAAAAGTACCAGCTGGACTTTACACGCAAGCACCACATAGAAATACTTGCTTAAACAACAATCAGGGACAATGATTCCAATGTAGGGAACCATGCCAAACACATCAAGAAGATGAACCATTCAACACATTACAAAATGTTCAACAATGCTCACTAAATCAATTACTCACATTTCACAACACTTGTAATCACAAAGGAACCAATTCTACCACTTTAGTGATCCACAACAATCATCTAAGTACTTTAGGACACTACCCAAAACTAGACCAAGATTGACCTCTAAATCCCTAAGTTTGAAAACCTCTAAACTTTTCAGACAACTGGGCGGTCGCCCAAACAGGGCTGTGCGGTCGCCCAAAATGCTCTGTCCCAAGAAGAAAAACCTTCAGATAGATGTGTGGCCGCACGCCCTTTTCGGGCGGCCGCCCACATCACCTTGCAGACCAAAACTTAACCAAAGTTCACTCCTTCCGCTTCACAACCCAAAATTACCAATACTTGCAATCCCTAAACTTTGCAACTTTCACCAAAGCTAAAAACTCAGCCTAAGAACAATACTAACACCAACTTCTATAGCATTCACAACAATAACAAGCTAGGTAACAAGTTCTTACTACTCTTTATGTCCCAAAATTACAAATATAATTAAAACATACCAAAACATTATTTCACAACCTACCAAACATATATAACATGTTTATATCCATTTTATTAGGTACAACAACATTACCATACTTTCCCAATATTACAACACCCATTTGTATTAACATTTTCCACATGCAACAATTTATTACTACTCTCTCCGTTTCACAAGTATCATTATAATTTTTAATATACTAATATACCCAATTAGAATACTTTCACTTCTTTCTCCGTCCCATAAGTAACAGTATAATTTTATAATACATTTATTTAACCTTTAACTAAAGATATTATTTTACCGTCCCACGAGTAGGAGTATAATATATAAAGCATATATAATGTCGCATCCTCTCATACTTCCCAAAAACCAAAACTACTATACCCATATACCCACTTCCCACAAATAACAAGTCTATAACCAGTTTTATTACTCCCTCTGTCTCAAAATTACAAGTATATAAAAAGTTATTACTACTCCCTCCGTCCCAAAATTACAAGTATATAAAAGTATTACTTCTCCCTCCGTCCCAAAATTACAAGTATATAAAAAGTATACCCAAAACATTATTTTATAACATATAAAGCATATATAGCATACTTATGACCATTTTAACATTTAAAGGGGGGATTAGTAACTTACTTATTTTTCGGAAATGAGTCAAGAAAAATATATTGTTCGGTAGATATGATCTATTCAACTCCCTGAACATTTATATATAATTAGATTTGAAAATGGAGTAGTAAATAAAATGATAGAAAATTAACAAGAACAAAACTTACCTTTTCTTCTTCTTGCTACAACAGTGGAGGTGAGAAAAGTTTTGGGGAAGAAATGGTGAGGTTATGGCGCAGGAGAGGGGAAGGAGAAGGGTATCATGAAGAAATTTTCTCTCTTTCTCTCAAATAAATCACCCAAGTTCTAGACTTAACACTTAAGCCCCTAACCAACAATTCTACAAAGGCCCCCATAATTCCCCACTAACAACTTAACTCCCCAAATAAACTTGACTACTAACATTTTAACTAACACAAATAATCAAATAAAATGTGCAACTCATATAATATGATGCAACACATAAAATGCACACAAAATTTTAAATTTTAAATTCTCAAAAATATAAAATAATTATAAAATAATAAAACGGATTTTGGGGTCGTTACAGAGTGGGTAAGGCACTTCTCTGGAGATGGTTGGCAGGGTCGGAGGCGGCAAGCCGGCAGTAGATGGGGCCAAGGGTGCTTGACTGTTTGGGACCGTGTCATATAGATTGAACCCCGGTGGGTACATAGAAGCAACACCCGGTGGGACAAGGGGAACATGAGTGATGGGCACATTTTGGTGAGTGGCGGTTTGGGATGTGGGACGTGAGGTCCCCACATTTGGGTAAGTTTGAGGGGGCGGGACCCGACTGTACCCTTGAGGCGGCACATTCTCAATTCCTTCTTCGTTAGTGATTTCCACAAAGCCTCCGTCATTTTCAAACACAATGGCTACCCCTTTCTGTCTCATGATCTCTGTGACCCTATTCTGCATATCCTCGAGGCGTTTTCTGTCATTCTCTTCCCGGGCCCTGGCGGCCTCTAAAGCCTGTACCAACTCTTCCCTGCTAAGACCGTTTGGATCTGTGGCATTGTCACCCCCACTACCACTTCCTGCCGGGCTAGTCATTTGGAAAAACCTCAACGAAGCTGTCGATGAACTATCCGACTCGGCACTAATCAGGCGATGACCCAGAACTCTGACCCACTTTTTATGCGCTGTGGAGAAGGAGGTTCATTTCAGACTCAGGTATGGACTCGGGTCGGTGTTTGGGGCAAGCAGGCTTTAGGCTCATGCAACATGAAAGTTTATTATTATTGATTAATTATGTTCACGTTTACTTAAAACAGATTTATTCCTAACTGGTTGGAAAAGATCGCTCTTCTTTTTCGCAACTATTCTATAATCCTGGATCAGTGGAGGCCATCACTACGCCTATAGACCCCTCGTTTTTCACCTGTATTGCACGCTCCCAAGGATGGACTATCCCGGGCGAGGGTCCTATAGGGCACGCGGCTTCCACCGATCAAAAGAAATGAACCTAGGGTCTAGTGCATCGTAAGGTTCCCAATACGCGGGTCATCCTAATCATGGTTAAGCCCCAGTCGGGATCGAGACTTTTCTCCGAAGGCTACACCGAAGGCTGCACCGACATTCCGATATGACCTCATTTTGAATGAGGTGTCTCGATCCTTGACCATGGGCTTAAGGATGATTAAAATAACTCGTTCATTAGGGCTTAACGACACGGTGTCACCCTATCCTTAGTACATGGCCCTTGCTAATTGCGGTCGTCACTAACACACGAGTTGGAGGCTGGTTAGGCCACGCTTGCATTACATCAAGGAGTCACAACTCGGGCATTAATTTGGCCACAATTAGCTTTGAGCACGTATCAAGGATGTGGTAACGTGAACTAGACCAAAAACCAACCATAGTCACGGTATTTGTGTGTCACGGACAAGTGTGGTTGACTCGGTTCGGAAGGGAAGGTGGGATGGACCCGTGCGCACATCGAAGGTAACAAGAGCGCCCAACGAGCTGCATCGTGGCATCCACCCCGGGTTTAAAAGGTATTTGGAACGTGCGCGGTCAAGTGCGCGTGGTGTGAAGTCATTCTATGCTCCTTTTTGAGTAAAAGAGAGATTTTCAATTCGTTTTTCGATAGCATGAGCATGGCATAAGCAAGATATGAACAAGTATGAACAAGCATGGATTGAGCAATTTATACACAACAAATCAAGGGATATAAGCAAACAAAGACCAAAACTTGTACATGTACCAAGTTGTGCACAATAAAGAATTTTGAATCAAACTTTTGCAAAAGAAATATTTTACATTGAAACCCTTTTGTACAAAGCAATTTGTGCACAACGAGAAGACTAAAGAAAAACCCTTACAAAAGGGATTATGCATGATGAGGTTTTGGAAACCATTTTATTGACAAAAGATCATGCATAACCAAGTTTTATTACCTTTTAAAACCAAGTTTTGGCCAAAAGAATGAAGGTAATGTGCACAAGTAAGACTGTAAATTTGGAACCTGGACAAGTAGGAGCAGAGGGGCACCCAGAATGTTGCAGCCCTGCACCAAACTGTTAATTGGAAACATTCTGGCCCCTACCCAAAGTAGCCGTACGGCTAAAGCAAGAGGGTGAAGATTTTTCTCAGTTTCTCCAACTTCTGATCATCAAGCCCCAGTTTATTGTATTTCCAGAATGTATGTACTCAAAACGGTTCAAACAGAAACATCAAACACACACAAATATGCAAGAAGTCAACTAACGGGAACGGGAGTTTGACCCACACAAGAATGCCCCCGAACCTTTTAGAAAGAAGTTCGAAAGCAATTTAATCCCCAGCGGAGTCGCCACTATAAGGATCCCGCCCCAAAAAAAAACACGAGCACGTTTCAAGGGCGAAATACCAAACGCGGGAACCGGACCAATTTAACGGAGTCGCCACATTTTGTTAATTTTAAACCCAACAAAATGACAAAGGTTTGAGTTCAAAGGTTCGGAGGTCAGGTTACAACTTGGGAAGAGTTTTTACGTCCTCCCAAGTTGCCTCGGACAAAGCCGAGTCTCCCTTGTTAGTTAACAAAAGTGCATGTGTGTGTGTGTGTTTTAACGAAAAATCTTTGTTTTAACCTTTTATTTATCTTTTCAACTGAAAAAGGGTTTGTTTGACAAGAAAACAGAAGATAGAAGGGCAAAATGGTCAATATCCCCATATGGCCAAAGTAGCCGTACGGATGGAGATACCACTCCTGGGATTTTACAGTTTATTCAAGCAACAGTCCAGTTCCGGGCAGAAACAGAGCATTCTGCTTGAACTGGACCAAACTGTTCTGATTCCAGTTTGTTATTCCAACACAAAACAACATTAACAACTCATTCCTATGCCATTTGATCATCAAAGAACCTCCCAAAACAAGAGTTTGGGCATGATCAAAGGCAATCATGGGAGAAACATGAAAAGGGTGGCCAATATGCCCTTTTGAGCTATAGTGACCATTTGATGAGTAGAGATTGAAACTTTACCATCAAAATGGCTCTTCTAGGCGAGATTAATCCTTTAGGGACAAGAACAAACCATAAAGATTGAATCTTTATTACCCAAACTTGGGAATTTTGGGCTAGATCAAGGTGATGAGGATAAAGATTGAGACTTTATCCTCAACATGATCATCATAGCTTAAAATGAGCAAAATGAACAACAAGAGCATCATCCATGACAAGAATGTAAATGAACAATCAACAAGCCATAATCAAACTAGGTTTGAACCTCTTCCACACAAAGTATGGAGGGCACCTTTGATCATCTCATGGCTTGGACTAGGAAATATAAATAATAATAGATATATGTATATTGCTTGAATGGACAAGACTTGCAAGAATGTAAAGATCAACAATAAATGACAAGATCAAAGATAAATAGAGTTCTTAGATGAAGAGAAGGGAGGGGGAGGAGGTGGCTTTACCTATCTTAGTTTAGGCCAATCTTCCTTTCTCTTTTTCACTCTTTGTTCACTCTTACTCACACTATTCTGAGGTGAATTCGACAGAATAACCTTAGTTCTAATGTTTCTCCCCCCCCCCTGAAATGATCACCAAGGGATTCTATTTATAGGGACTGAGGGTGCCCAAACCAGCCGTACGTCTAGGCCCCTCTAGTACCCAAAGCATCCGTATGGCTCAGTCTGGCGAGCTTCTGGATTTTTCCAATTTTATACCAGAGTAGTCCTGGAATTTATAGCTTATCCTAGGGAGGTCCTGGTCTATTAGATTATCCCAGAAACGGTGCTAAGGCTACCTCTAAGATAGGTCGGTTTCAGATTGGGGTACTTACAGAGATGGCGTTGACTTGACAATCGTCCATGATGGCAAATTCTTCGAACATGGAGGCGAGATCGGATAGTTCTTCCCCCACGGTAACCTCTACCTCGGACTCTATAGTCACTTTCTTGCCCCACCACTCTCGGGGTGACATTGGAGTAGGTTCCCTTTCTTGTGCCGGTATTTCACAATCGGTGAAGATCTCGAGACCGGGCTTTCTGACGCCCTTGTCGTTAACCCACGGTTCGGGAAAGATCATGTACAGGACATCTTCCCCTTGGCGAACAAAATAATCGTTTAGTGTGTTGCGGTAAGGTCTCAAGTCAAGGATCTCATATTGTCGACCTTCTTTGCGAGCTTGGGTCCTTTGATTCTTGACTGCTTGCTCGTATTTCAAGTCATCCTTGGTAGGCTCGTATCCCAGACCAAATTTGTTCTTGACAAAAGGAACTTCCACGGGGTGTAATATCCCTTGTTGATGCTTCCCTAGGACAAGACCGGGAAAGTGATTCATGTTTCCCGGAGGACTTTAGGATTTCTTGTTTGTTTCCCCCTTCTTTGTCAATGGTGTTGACGCCGGAGAGAGTGGCATCTTCTATCCCGTATTGGACTTGGTGAACGGGTAGTCCCCCATTTTTGTGGACGGTGACATTCTCGGCCATGATAGTGACTATCTCGTCCCCATTTCTGATCTTGACACACTGATGGAGAGTGGAAGGTACCGCATTGGAACTGTGGATCCAAGGTCGGCCCAGAAGTAAGTTGAATGAAGCAGGGACGTCAAGTACTTGGAATGGGACGGACATGATCATGCTTCCAAATTCGATATCAACTTCTATCATTCCCATGACTATACGGTCAGTACTGTCGTACCCTCTAATGACTTGTGCAGAGGGTTGTAAATCAGAGTTTTTGAGCCCCAGTATGCCCATGACTCGGCTTGGCATTAAGTTGAGTGCAGAACCACCGTCTACTAGAACTCTTGAGATGGGTCTCCCCCTTGCCCTTACTTTGAGGTAGATGGCTTCATTGTGTTCAGACCCAAATGGCGGGAGGTCCATGTCGGCAAAAGTGATGACATTGCCGAAGTGAATGTGACCTATCATTGCCGTGAGGTCCTCAGGAGTCGTGTCGGGAGAGACTGATGTGTCATCCAAGTTCTTGATGACGAGGTCTCGGTGTCTCTTTGATGATGCAATAAGGTCCCAGATGGATATGTTGGCTTGCATCTTCTTGAGCTGTGTTAATAAAGGATCTTCGGGTATGTCGCGTGCTTGCGATCTTTGAGAAGAGGTGCTGGTTGCTGCAGTATTGGGAGGGATTGTGCTCGTTGTTACTCGGCCGCTGCGAGTGAGCACGTTTACGGTCCCTTGTAGCTTCTTCTTCCTATTATCTAAGACTTCCCTCATAATCTCATCATAAGTCACAACATAACAAGAATTATCAAGTTTATTTATATCATCGGAGCCCTCATTCACAATTGGGATCGAATGAGTGGTTCCTTCAAATTCTCCTATCTCTATTACATTGACACCACCCTCATTAGGGATTATGAATTCCTTTTTGTCTATGAGGTCTTGGATGGTGTTGCGGATGGAGAAGCAATCCTCGGTGAGGTGGCCGGTGCATTGATGGTAGTCACACCATTTGTGGTGAGCATGATTTGCACGGAGCGGTTGTGGTTGCTTGTACCCTTTAAGAGGGGTGATTTGTCCCTTGGCCTTTAGAGCTTCATAGGCCTCGGTGATGGTCATGCCGTTGAAAGGAGTGTAGACGCGGTCGTTTTGGAACCGCTTGCCTTGTGGTGGGGGAACCTTCTTGTAATTGCCCTTGTCAGTAGTAACGGCATTGACAGAAGCCTCTTTGTTTGAACTAGAGGCGGCCTTGTATCGGTAGGTAGGAGTGGCCTTCTTAATCTCCTTGAGCAAGTCATCCATGCGTACCCCCGCTTCATACATTTGGGAGAAGTCGGAGTAGCAAGCCCCACTTAGGTGGGTGCGGAGATCAATCTTGAGACATTTGAGAAAGATGTCCATTTGCTCTTTTGTGTTCGGCCTCTCAACAATTTCAGAGAGCTTGTCATTCCATCTCCTTGTGAAGTCAATGAAGGACTCGTTGTATCTTTGAGTGGTGTTCTCGAGCTCTTTCCTTGTGGGCCGGTGAGTGGTGTTGCCTTGATATTGATTCTTGAAGGCAAGCATAGCGGCATCCCAATCAAGACGGACAGTGAGCGGGAGAGTTGCATACCAATCCTTGGCCGCCCTCTCGAGAGTGAGAGGAAAGCATTGATCCATAACTTTTGGGGAGACCTTCTTCGGAACCATAGCCCAAATGTAAGTCTCGATGTGAGCCATCGGGCATGAGTTGCCCTTAAACTTGCTAATGTCGGGCATCTTGAATTTGTCGGGAAGAGCGGCCATCGTGCTCATGAGGATGGATGACTGATAAAGGCTTGTGTTGGAGCCTTTTCCCATGTTGAGGCCGTCAAATTTCTGATCAATGTACGCCATGATGGAATCGACCATTTTGGGGTCGTTGTTGTCGGTGCTTGGTCCCCCCACTTTTTTTGTGCGGGCGCTGACATATGGGCTTTCAAACAAACCCTTGGTCCACTCGGATTCCTCATTGTCATTAACCCCCTTGTTCTTGGAGAGTTTGAGGAGCTTAGCTTTTAGTTGGTCAACCTCGGCCTCGTGGGCCTCCCTTTGACTGTCGACATGAGCTTGCCACAAGGCTTCTTTGGTTTGAGCCTCGTTGTTGAGAGTGGTGATTTGTTGTTGGAGTGTTTGAACCATGGCAGAAAGCTGTTCGAGAGTCATGGCGTTGTTGGTGTTGGAGTCGCCGGCCATTGATGATGTAGAAGCTGTTGGAGTGATCAGTTCACAGACAAGCCTGTTTGATGAATCTCTGTAGATGCGGAGAGTACCAATCGGACCTATAATTGGAGAAGTAGCCCTTGTCAGTCTCGGTTCACACTTTCGGTCCATGAAGAGGTTGAGAACACACAGTTGGGCACACGACTCGAACCACATAAGAAAAAGACTTTTTTTTTTTTTTTATTAGTCGGAGGGAATGGGTCCCTTTTGGGGTTTCTAAGAAAATAATGGAATCGTCACACTAGTATATAGACCATCTCGCGGTCCTATATACTCATCGGATTCCATCACGTTTGTGAATCCTACATGTGTCGGGATTAAACTAAATTAATGTAGTAAAGCATACATGCGGGGACGGATTTTTATTTTCGTCCAAAATAACCACTTTTGGAGACGGATTTTCATTGCGTCCGTTTCAACAAGTTGGCATGTATTATTTGAAGACATTAGTTTAGGGAAATCTCGGTACATGGAAACCGACTTGAGTCACGGAGTGTTAGACCCTAACTAGAATTGTGTGGTTTGTGCTCGGCTTGAATATGAGGCTCAAAGGTCACCCCCGGCATGTAGTCATGAACTACGCCACGGGCTGAGGTTTACCGCTTCTAAAGAGCCAAGGTCGAGTGGAGCTTGAAACTTTCTAGGACGGGCCTCGACGGGTTTGGGGTTGGACTTGTGCGACTCGATAGTGAGAAGTTTATAGGAGTAATGTGCACGTAGTGTGAGGTCTATCACGTGACAAATTTTATTTTTTATTTTTTTTGAAAAGAAAAGATAAAAAACACACAAACACGTAAATTACAACTCCCGAATCACCCGTGTGGCCGGTAAATAAAACATAAAATTAAACAGTCCAAGGGTTCATTTCTGTTCTGATGCAGGTAACTGTGCCCACACCCCACTGTTTTGTCCAGTCACTGAAACCTGTTCTTGCCCTGGAAATTGACCCAAAAGCGCGCGCCTCTGGCTAGTGTTGTGGGAAGCACGCGACTGGCGCATAGAAACTGGGAGGTGCCCGCTTCTGGGCTCACCTATCAGATTGTCAGAAACTTATGGACTCAGGGGATTGTCCTGGTCCTGATTGTGTGATGGAACCCCTGCGATGTTTGTTAGCACGAAATAATAGGAAGAACACATAGAAGGCGGGCGATTCTGGAATTTGACGCGGGACGCGCGCGCTTTGGACCATGAAGGCCCGAGGCGCGCGCTTCCCATGTCAATTTCCAGAATGCCCAGAAAAGTGAATTATGAACAGAAACACAAGTTTAACCCTCAAGTGTCCCCAGCGGAGTCGCCACTGTAGATACCCCGGGGAAACCCCCACTTGGCTAGAGCGGTGAATTATCCTAGGATGTCTAATTGATGTTTTTAGAGTCGTCACCCACGTTTTTGAGGAAAGTAAGAAAACCTAATGTTTATGAGCCTAAGTTTGATTTACGAAAACAGATATTCTTTGGGATGAGGGGTTCGGGGGTTAGGTTACGAAATGGGAAGTACTTAAACACCCATTTCGCCCGAGCAAAGTCGGTCTTGTTTGTTCATAATTCACTTTTAAGATAAATGTGTTCTTCCTATTAAAATGATGATAAAAAAGGGGTTTTAGAGTTTGAAATGTAGGGAGATGACTCCTAGACCAATTCAATGTAATGAAAGGACCGTTGGTGTCATGTCCCAAATGGTTTTGGGTGATTGCACATTTGACTTGAAGAAGAAGAATGAGAGGAGAAACGTTTAAGACCTTTACCTATAGTATCCTTCAAAAAGAATCTCTTGTGAAGCCTTGAAGAAGAGATTGAATGCTTTGTTGAAGAAGTCTCAAGAAAAGTCTATGAAAGAAGTTAGTAAAAAGGTTTGAAAGTAATGATTTTCCAAGTCCTCCTCCAATGATGGATTGGAGGGGTTTTTATAGTTGAAAAGTGACTGTTTTTTTAGCCAAACGGAGTCTCCAAGAAATCTTTCCCGGACAAAATCATGTATAATAAGCAAGGGAGAGATTCTTGGGCAGAATCTGTAACTGACACGCCCCAGAAGCGCGCACATCCCACCTAGGCGGCGGAAGGCGCGCGCGTCTGGACTCAAAGGGCGGAGGCGCGCGACTCTGAGAAGCAATTTCTGACAGAATGGACTAGAAAGTTAGAACTGTTATTCAGTTTAGCCCCGTGACTTAACAGAGTCTGTCTGGAACTTAACCAAAGTAACAGAAACTAATAGGAAACACTTAAAAGAGGGAGAAACACAAAATCAAGTGTGCAATCGGGGTGAGCGGTCCAAGGCGGGGTGTCTACAGATCTACGTAGACTTGATTAGATTAGATTTGAGTGAAGTAGTAACAATCAATTTCTCATTGTCCTTCATATTAAATCTGACATGGTGTCTCTTTTTTTTTTCTCGTTCGCTTTTTTTTTTTTTTTTAACCAATCAAAGCTAAGAAAAAAGACTTGGGCAAATTCTAGCAAAACAAAAACCTATAACAAAAGAGTATTCTCTGTTTTCCTGTTTAATTTCACATCTTCAAATCTCTTATCTTTCATGTACCTCGAATTCGCTTCCATCTCTCGGTCCCATTGAATTAGTTTTTCTTTGCAAAACTACTCGATGGTGATCCACAATTATGAAACCATAATTAAGTCCATAAAATTTGTATTATTAGTGAAGTTACGTGAAAATTAAAGGTTGATACTTTGTAGTATGAATATTTAACTTATGAGACTTTTTAGACTTAAGAGGAAATTTGAAGACATTTTACATATGAAAAATTGAAACTAAGGCTTTTGGCAATCTTCTCTAAATTATAAGTATGAAACTAGACTTACTCATACGAGTATTTTACTTTTGAGACTTTTTCAGATTTAAGAAGAAATGTAGGACTTTTTAGATATGAAAAACTAAAACTAATATTTTTTGAAATTACTCCTTAAAATTATAAGTTTGATATTTGAGCGCCTACAATCAATTTTGAAAATTCATACTTATAGTATATTAAAGTAGGCGAAAATGCCTATGGGCATGGCACCTCACGTAATTTTTGGTGAATCTTGCTTCTTAGTGTGTCATCTCATCATCCGAGGATTAATGTTTGAACCTTTCATTTTCTGATACTTAGTCATAATTACTAGGTTATATGATCAGGAATGAGTATGAGTACTTATTGCATAGGTAAGGCTAATAGTCACCATGACAATATGTCCTTTCAAAGTATTTATGCATTATATATATACATAGTAACTGTTACAATGCTTAGAATACCTCTCATAAGTCACAACACATAGCATAATCACCCATACATTTGGAATTAGAAAGAGTATCATTCATTATATCTAATCAATACCTATTCAATAAGAACTATACACCTTACTTATACATATTAGTATATAACATAAGTTATGTACTAGGTAATGTCAATTACCAATAGCATAGACTCTTACAACACAGTTGAAATCTACTAGGTAAGTTGTCGGTGTTCATAAATGATATAAGAAGATCATCAACTTTTTTAATATACTTAGTAAGAGTGGAAGCGCAAGAGACTTGATATTTGAAGAGTCATTTCAAACAAATAAGCATAAAGAATTTGCTCATTCTCATTTCACTAATGTTTGCTCTCACTCACTTTTTGCAAAGAAGAATCCATGGCAAATAGAAAAATATGTCAAGTTCAAAAAATCGATATTTGTAAGTATTCCATAATCTCGCCTTTTTTTCTTCCGTTGTGTGTATCCTCTCTCGAGTGGTCTGGAATGCTTAACTTCTTTTAGTTTCTTTTGATTATGATTATAATTTGATTTTTTATTTATGTTTTTTTTATGTTTGTTATTTTCATATTTATTTTAGTTTTCAATTTCTATTTTATTTTGTAAGTTTTTTTATCATTTGTTTTGATTTTCTTCTTGATTTTTCTAATTCGATTACGTTTGTGAATGTTTTTTTTCATTATTTTATATTATTAAATTTAAATTTTTATATTTTATATAGTTTTTTTTTCTTTTGTTTTTTAATTTCGATATTGTATCTTTTTAGTGAATTTCATTTTGTATTTCTTATGTATTTAAATATTATTTTGCTTATGTGATTTTTAAGTCAATTTACACATTTGTTTACTAACGAGCTTTGTTTTGTCTTCTTTCTTTCAGTTTTTTTATTAAGATTGATTTATACATTTATTTGTACTTTTGATATTCTTATGTTTGTTATTTTAAAAAATATTTAATTTTACTATTTATTTATTTTTAAATATCTCATTTTTCGGTTTGATTTGATATTTTCTTTTGATTCAGTTTGAGAATATTATTTATTAATTTTTTTGATTAAAATTTGAATTATTGTACATCTTTTTTTATTTTATTTATTAAATTTTTAAAATTAGATTTTTGTATAGTTTGATTTGTGTTTTTGAATTCCTCATTTTTATCATTTTTTTATTAAGATTTTATTTCCATTTTCCATTTAATTTTTTTATCTTTATTTTATTCTTTTTTTATGATTTTCTAACTTTGATTTTGTATTATCTTTAGAAATTTTCACTTTTTTATATTTATAGGTATCAATTATCTATTTTGATTATATTGTTGAATTTTTATTATTATTGTTTATTTATTAATATATGATGTAGTATTTTGTTTTATTTTCTCTTATGTTTTTTGTTTTGATAATGGATTTAGTTTTACTTTTGATTTGCTTTAGTAAGTTTTTGTATTCATTTTATTTGTTATTGTCTTTTTTATGTCTATTTTAATCATATTTATGAATGAATCCTATCAAGTTGCTGAAATTATGAAAAAAAAACAAGAAAAAAAAATCATAAAATCTATTAGCTGCCTAGTTTAAAAAATAACTATAATGATTATTTAAGATATCAGTATTTTTATTTTTTTTCCTTTTATTATTATTATTCTTAATTATGCTCATTTGATTTTCCATGTTGATATAAATCAAATTATATAGATATATTACTTTTATTTGTTCATATGTACAAAATATAACTATGGTAATATTTATAATTTATATTATTACTACTGTTAACATAGTTTAATATGTTTTTATTTAATTTTACTATTTTTGTTATATTTATTAATTTCTTTCTATCTTAATTTTCATGTTGTATATTATGACTAAATTATAAAGGTTTATTCATCTATTTTTCATATGAATTGCAGGGAAAAGAAATGAAAAGGTTCAAAGCGATTTAAAGATTGAAACTTTTTGCACTCTGGTAGGCAACAAAAATATAGGAGCAACAAAATGATCAAGAGATTTTAACATTTTTATATTAAGTTTTTTATTGATTATATTATGAACTTTATAATAGGTTCATATGTGAAAAATTGATATAAAGAGAGAGTCATAGAATAAAAATATCTAAATTCAAATATTATGTCATCATTGCCTTTATCCGAAATTTTATAGCAATTGAATTCAAAATAAAAAATTTAATAGAAAATTATCTGAAATATTATGTCATCGGTGTTGCCCTTTATCCGAAATTCTATATAAAATTTATAAGTTGAACTTTTAAATATGGACTACATATAAATCATATGGAGTATATTTTTTTTTTTAAAGTTCAATGCTCAACTCTTTCATACTCCTTTTCTTTCAAAAAAAAAAAAAAAAAAAAAAAAACTTTCTTACTCCTTATTCACTTTTAAACATATACGTCTCATGTCTCACTAAAACTTACACTATTGATCAACTTGATTGCACTTTGATCAATATTTTAAAGAAAAGAAAATGATTCTAATGATTTTTTTAAAAAAATATATTATTACATCATGATTAATAATATTCTCACTAACAATTATTAGAATTTTATTAAATAATTATTTTTTATTAAAATTATTAATCTAAGTATAATTAAGTTACCAAAAATGTAAATTTTAGTGGGATGGAGGGTCTATATACTATAATTTAAGCTTTTAATAATCTAATGTTAATATGATAATATTTATTAGACCGTGGGTTATCATATAGTTTCAATTTCAAGCCTTTTGTATTATTTAATATTGACTATTTCACACTTCATTAATTTATTTAATATAATAATTGATACTTTATATAATGTCATTAAATTTTCTATGGCGATATCAAAAGTTTCAATTATATTTTCGTTCATATTTAGTAGAATGAATGTAACTGATAATTGAATAGTCATCACTTTGTATTTACATACATTAATCTATCTAATATAATTGGATAATTAATGACCATTCATTGAAACAGCCCACTTCATCATATTTATCTATTGGAAGGTTTTTCCGTATTTATTAATTATTTTCTAAAGTTTAACAAACAAAAAATAAATAAAAATTATGGTATTCTTTGTGAAATGTGAAAATAATTAATGGTGTTTCAATAAATCACATTAATACGTATGTCATTTGAACTTACACATGAATAACACAACTCTAATGATCCAATTAATGACTGAATTTTAATCTTCCTTAACCTTCATTAATGATTAAAAAAAAGTTATGCTCCTAATAACTAACAAGGATAAAAGAAAAAAAATAAAAAATAATACTCATATTCATCTTAATTTCTATCAGTCTCGCATTTAAACATAAATATTTAATGCCACTAAATTTTTTCAAGAAATATTAAAAAGTGAAAATTACTTTTTCGTTCAATATATATTGTCAATGAATGCAAGCGATAGTTGAATAGTAACCCTTTATCATAATACATCCATTAATTAGTCTAATTAGTTAATTAATAAATATTTGGCTAATTTAAAAACATGCGTTCATATGAATTAGTAAAATAATAGATGTTGGAATATGATGTGTCAGATGTGTTAAAAGTCATTTGATGCATGCATAATGCACCAAACTAATTAATGGTAGTGGGTTATATTTGAAGGTTCACTCACTTAAAAAAGTTAAGATTATGAATACTTGCACTTTAGAAACCGTGATATTCATAGTTTTTTTTTTGTTTGTTTGATTTCACTAATTATGGCTAGATTTGAAAAGGTTAAACGTTTTAAGAGATGGAAAGTAAAATTTTAATGTTAGTGTTTGAGGATGAAATCCAAAAACTGTTGCTAGGAATGTATATTGTTATCTTCATCCATAGTAGAAGACCTTCATTTGATGAAATAGACGAAAAATGGCTTAATATTTAAGAACAAAGATTAAAAAAAAACTTAAATATTGAGTTAAAAAAAAAAAAAGAATTGAGGCTCTAGACACAATTTAGTTTTTTCAACCCTATTTTCTACATTAACGTTTTGCTGCAGTCATGTGAAATATTGAGACTAATTTGAGCTTAGTGTTGTTGTTGTATATTGAATAAAATAAGATTTCAGTTATTACAAAGAAGAAAAAAGACAAACACCTACAACAAGTCTATATAAATCGTAACCAAACACTTAGAAATAGAGCCGTCAATTCGGGATAACGGGATGGGACAAAACAATGGTGTCCTGCTATCTATACGGGACGGGACGGGCCTAATTTTACGCGGGACGGAAATTCCCCGTCCCATCCCAAATCACCTCGGGACGCGAGACAATACGGGACGAACACAGGATAAGTTAAAGCAATCACCAATCACAAAAAAATACGATTTTTCAAGTTAACATGACCAAAAAGTCCACTGTCCACCATTTTTCCAAGCAGTCCATCCAGCCAGCAGCAACAGCAACAAATGTGAGTTTACACAAATGAAAACCAACAACAACAAGATTTTAAAACAGCCAGTACATACATGATACACCTTCACAAGATTATGGCCCGAAATTCATAGTAACATATTAAGCACAGTAAAGCCCTAAACAGAAAGTAAAATTGATTTTCTTGTAATTTTACAACACTGCATTCCAATTTTCAAACCAGAAAATCTACAAACTCTGTAATGATATTCTATTGTAGAGAAGAGGAGAATCATACCTGAGTAACGATTGCCGTCGCCCGGGATGACCAGAGGAAAAGATGTCGCTGGAAAAAGAGGAGAAGATGTCGCCGGTGTGAGACTGTCGGAGAGAGAAACTGTTGGGTATGCCCACTTATATCTCAGTTTAAATGTAATAGGATTGATTAGATTTGATTGATCTATCACCTAAGTTTTATTTCATGGACTTTAGACCCACATGTAAGAAGTATTTATACTTCATTTTTCTAGGTTGTCCATTGTAATAGAATAGGCTTAGGAATAGGGCAAGAAGATCAAGATTCAAGAAAATCACACTTTGAGTTTGAGTCACGCGCCATGCGCCTCCTTAAGCGCGCGCATGAGTATGCGCCTAGCATAGCTTCATGCGCCTCAGATAATTCAGAACGCGCATACGCTACGCGCCTCTTAGCTCAAACGCGCCTCAAAGAAGTGTTTTTAACACTCAGTGATTTAACGAAGATTCAAAGACTTGAAGAGATTCAAACTATGCCAATGATCCAACGGTGGTTAAATAACACGTATGTACCCGCATCTAAGGACACCTGACCATAACGGTCATATTTGTGTTATGTGTCTAACGGCTATAAAAGGACACGTGCTCCACTCAATGAGCGACAGCACATCCGTCCTTTCTCTGACTCACCAAGGATTTCCAACGGCTAGTTTTTGAGGCTCTACTATAAATACCCCATAACTTCAACCATTTGAAGTTGCTAAGAATTTCAAGAATTTCTCTCTCAAGCATGAAGATTTGAAGATTGCCTTTGTTATTTCCAGAATTCTCAAGAACATCTTCATAACTTCATCCTTAGCCCAAATCCTCAAGCGATAACACTTTAGTTTTCTTGTGCTCTCAATCTCAAAGATCTAAAGAGCCTTGAATCTAAAATCACACACGCACCTCTTTAAGTTTGATCACTTAGATCTTTCTTTTAGAGATACACCGGTTATTGTCTAGGATTTGTTCTTTCATAGAAATAGATCTTGAGTTAGTGTATAAGCTCAAAACGATTGTAATTTGTAACACTCTCTCATTATATAAGATCTCCATTAGAAATCCAAGACTAACCATCTTGGTAGAGGACTTAGATCATTTTCCCGATCGAACCTCTCCAAATAGCACGTACTTACTTTCTTGCTATTCCCTTTCAAGTCATATCATATCTAACTATTTGATTGTTTATTCATTGTAGATTGATTGATTGAACTGTGTTGTGTTTGTTATATCATTTGCCTTAGTTTCTTATTTCACCCACTTTGAGCCAAAATACTTAGAGTGTGTGTGCGCCCCTTTATCATACTTTGCGCCTATTTACATTACTAAATTATGCTGTGCATTTCACTCACTCACTTAGGCGCATATCATAACGCTTATTTGATAAAGTGCGCATTTGCAATTGAGTTTATTAAGGGTACAAAAAGAATTTTAAAACAGCTATTCACCCCCCCTCTAGCTATTTTTCATACCCTTGTTGCCCTTTGGGACCAACAAGTCGTATCAGAGCAAACACTTTATAAAACACTTTTGTTTTTCAAGCTTAACAGCTTGGGTGCCGATTTTAAATGGCAAACTCAAAACCTATGGCAACTGCAAACTACACTCACGTTCCGGTCTTTGATGAAGATCATTTTGACGTGTGTAAATTCAGCATCTTAACTCATCTCAACTCAATTGATGAAAGACTTCATGACACCGTGGTTTATGGAACTTACATCCCTATGAAAGTGAATCCAAATCCGCGCACTAATGCTGCTCAACCAACCGTCAAGAAACCAATGGAAGAATGGACTGAGGAAGAAACAAGAAGAGTTGCAAATGATGGCAAAGCAAGAAACATTCTCCTAAGCACTCTAAGCACGGCTATGAAACAACAAGTCATGCATTGTGCTACTGCTAATGAGCTATGGGATGCTATTGAAGAGCATATAGAAGGAGATACTCTTTGTAAGGAGAACAAGAAATATGAAGTGCAAAAGAGATTCAACAATTTCTCTCAACTCCCCGGTGAAACCTTAAGACAAACTTATGAACGCTACTGTGAAATTATAAATCTATGTATTTCACTGGCATGAAGTTTTCAAACAAGGATTTGAATGTCAATTTTCTCCAAGCTTTTGGATCAAGATACCTACATAAATCCAGCGCTCTTGAAGACGCAGGAACTTTAGATGTATGGACTTTAAGAAACCTTTATGCAAATCTCAAAGTTTATGAGCTCAAACTCCAACGAATCAGTGAAACTGGAGGAAAGTCAAAATCCATAGCAATGGTGGCGTATAGAGAAGAAGCGCATGCACCTGCGCCGGTTCAAGAAGAGAAAAGTTCTGATCCCAAATTTCTACCTCTGAGCTACTAGATGTTGGGTTTCCAAGTAACATGCGCAGCGGAATATAGCAATTAAAATTTTGAAACCCAAAGCCCATAGATCCGTTCGTATGATTAAATCAAATACAATAACATGAATAGAGGAAAAACTAACCCTGATGGCTATCAAATTTTCTCTTGGTCTTTGGTGGAGATTTGAAGACTTGATCACGATCACAAAGCTTGAACACGAACTTTGAAGATGATGATTTTCACCCTCTAGCGGTATCCACACTTCGAACGAATATCAAAGGAGCTTCTTTGATCTTGGTTGCTAGACCAATATTATGAAAACACACTTTCACAATATAATAAAGAACTATATGGAATTTATTTATGAATTATTTTGTTCCTCAATCAATGATATCTTAGAACAAAATAAAATCTCTCTCAAACTCTTTGAGACTCACAAAAGCACTTGTCAATATGGTCTGGCCGAATTGGGGTTTTTATACACAATTAAGACCTATTCCAAATAGGTAACTTGTGCCAAAAACCTTTCCTAATCGAATCAAGAATTTTCCTGTCGGCAGCACCAGGCGCCCGCCTGCAAAGGACCAGGCGCCCGCTTGATTTGAACAGAAGGTCCAGGTCTTCCAGACTTCATTCAGGCGCCCGCCTGGTCCAACCCAAGCGCCCGCTTGGTTGACCAGGAGGCCCAGAATATTTCCAGAAATCCCTTGGAGGTCCTCCGACCCTATATGCCAATATAGTCCTCTTATTTAAGATTCATTCTATTGTGTGTGACCCTCTAGGATTATACTAAGTTGGCAATGGGCTCAAACATGATCCCATAAGATATGATTAGGTTCTAGCAAACCGTCATACCTACCCAAATAGTATAACTAGATACAAGTTCGCATTCCTTTAGAATATGTCACAATCCTTTTGTCCACGATGTCATTGAACACAAGTCATGGTCAAACAGTCAACTTGTTTTGTTCAATACTTTCTCGATTCCGAATATGTTGATAATTCAAATGCTATTGATCCAATCAATCCATTTGAGTCTGGCCGAAAATTTCATCAACATCATTCCTACGAGAGGCCCAAGCTTGACATCTCTCCGTGGAGGGACAAATCCATTTAGCTTATTATTCTTCCCAACGGGAATCCGATTATGCCAATCATACCCTTTATAACTACCGTGTTAAGATAGCGTTTGAATATGTCAAACATAATGTTCATCAAGTGGAAGACTATAATAACTTCATGTCTAAGGATTCAAATGACATAACTAATATGAGATATATGTGCGACATAGACCATGACATAAATCTCATACAGCGGGTCATGTCCAGTACCTTGTTCCAAACAAGTACCCATAAATCTAACATGATCATCCCATGATCATTAGCCTTTATACTAGTGCTTAACAAGTACTAGGGACGGGGATTATTATAAGTAAACATGAACAACAATAATAATCAAAACATCTCTTTATTGATATGAAATAAATGATAACAAACGTTTATTAAACGTGCCTAGGGCACCACTACCAACAATCTCCCACTTGCCCTAGGCCCAATATCCCATGTATCTAATACCCATGGACCTAACATGACCATCATGTTTAGCTTGTGGAAGTCCCTTTGTTAGCGGGTCCGCAACATTGTCATCAGTAGGTACTCTGCATATATTTACGTCTCCCCTATCAACGATTTCTCGAATGATATGAAAACGCCTAAGTATGTATTTGGATTTTTGATGTGCTCTTGGTTCCTTTGCTTAGCAATAGCACCATTATTATCGCAATAAAGGTCTATTGGATTAGCAATACTAGGAACCACTTCAAGTTCAGTTATGAACTTCTTAATCCAAACAGCTTCCTTTGCAGCATCCGATGCAGCAATATACTCAGCTTCTGTTGTCGAATCAGCGGTTGTACTTTGCTTGGAACTCTTCCAGCTTACAGCTCCACCATTTAACATAAACACAAAACCCGTTGCGATCGGCTATCATCTTTGTCAGTTTGGAAGCTTGCATCCGTGTAAGCATTTACAACGAGATCATCTTCCATTCCTCCATAGACCAAAAACGAGCCTTTAGTCCTTCTCAAGTACTTAAGAATCGCTTTTACAGCTATCCAGTGATTTTCGCCAGGGTCGGATTGATATATACTTGTCATGCTCAAAGCATAAGACACATCCGGCCTAGTACAAATCATGGCATACATGATGGACCCAATTGCCGAAGCATACGGAACATCATTCATTTTCTCACGCTCATCGTTTGTCTTAGGACATTGAGTCTTGCTTAGAGAAACTCCATGTAACACGGGCAGTCTGCTTAGAGAAACTCCATGTAACACGGGCAAGGTGCCTCTCTTAGAATTTGCCATACGGAATCTTCTAATGACCTTGTCAATGTATGTACTTTGGCTTAAACCAAGTAGCCTCCTTGATCTATCTCTATAGATCTTAATGCCAAGAATATATGCGGCTTCACCCATATCTTTCATTGCGAAGCACTTTCCTAACCAAGTCTTCACAGACTGAAGTGTAGGAATGTCGTTTCCAATGAGCAATATGTCATCCACGTAAAAAATAAGGAATAGCACTATGCTCCCACTAATCTTCTTGTATACACAAGGATCATCTTCGTTCTTGATGAAACCAAACTCTTTGACCGATTCATCAAAACGGAGATTCCAACTCCTAGAAGCTTGCTTCAATCCATAGATGGATCTCTGCAATTTGCATACCTTAGAATCTTGTTCAAAACCTTCTGGTTGTGTCATATACACATCCTCTTGGAGTTTTCCATTCAGGAAAGCGGTTTTGACGTCCATCTGCCATATTTCATAGTCATGATATGCGGCAATGGCAAGCAAAATTCTTATAGACTTGATCATTACTACGGGTGAAAAGGTCTCATCATAGTCAATACCATGAACTTGCCTATAACCCTTCGCTACAAGCCTAGGTTTGTAAGTATGCACCTTCCCATCCATGTCAGTCTTCTTCTTGAAGACCCATTTGCATCCTATGGTTTTTACACCTTCAGGCGCATCAATCAAATTCCAAACTTGATTGTCTTGCATGGATTGCAATTCGGATTTCATGGCTCCAAGCCACTTGTCCGAATCAGGAGAAGACATCGCCTCTTGGTAGGTTGACGGTTTCATCATTCTCAATGATTTCTACCTCATTACTATCCGTTACGAGAAATCCATATCTCTCGGGCTCGGATCGTAACCTACTAGATTTGCGAGTTGCTGTGTACTTTGAACAGGTTCCACAACTCCTTGTGGTTCTTGTTCTTGTTCCACTATTGGTTCAATGTTATTTTCTGGGTCTCGAATTTCTTCAAGATTTATTTTACTCCCACTGATTTCTTTGGAGAGAAACTCTCTCTAGAAAGATACCAGTTCGGGCGGCAACAAAACACTTTGTTGTCCTCACGGTTGTAAAAGTAATATCCTCTAGTTCCTTAGGATATCCCACGAAAATACATTTATCAGATTTGTGTGCAAGTTTGTCTGAGACAAGTCTTTTGACAAAAGCTTCACAACCCCAAATCTTCATGAAAGATAAACAAGTTTTCTTTCCGCTCCACATCTCATAGGAGTCCTTTGAACCGATTTAGTTGGAACACGATTTAGTGTGAAAGCAGCGGTTTCTAGGGCGTAACCCAAAAGGATATTGGAAGATCAACTTGACTCATCATTGATCGAACCATGTCTAACAAAGTCCGATTTCTCATCTCGGGACACACCATCCATTGTGGCGTTCCGGGTGGAGTCAATTGTGAAACTATTCCACAATTCTTTAGATGATCATCAAATTCTTGACTCAAGTATTCTCCACCACGATCTGATCGAAGTGCCTTTATACTTTTGCCAAGTTGTTTTTTCTACTTCATTTGAAATATTCTAAATATTTCAAATGCTTCACTTTTATGTTCATTAGGTAAACATATCCAAATCTACTATAATCATCAGTGAAGGTTATAAAGTATTGAAATCCTCCCTAGCATGCTACTTAATGGGTCCGCATACATCGGAATGTATCAACCCAATAAGTCGCTTGCCCTTTCACCCAACTTGGTAAAATGAGTCTTAGTCATTTTTCCAAGAAGACACGACTCACAAGGTCAATGACTCGAGGTCACATGAACCTAAAAGTCCGTCCCATGGAGTTTTGAGATACGCTTCTCATTAATATGACCAAGACGGCAATGCCACAGATAA
>JAOWBW010000930.1:162841-206533 GCA_026119855.1 Campanula takesimana | reverse complement strand
AATAAGTCTCAAGTGAGGTGGGACGGAGGGAGTATATCGCAAGCAAAAGAAATTCAAGAGTAAAATACCATGATCACGTTAATCTCGAATAAAAAGTTCAGGATGCAGTTCCTTTTCTTTATATCATGATCACGTTAATCTCGAATAAAAACTCTTCCTGTCACCCCTACTGCTGCCTTGGAGACGAAAGAATCCGAGCACTTGTCGGATAGAAAAGAGGCTGCTTCAGGACTACTAGGGTTCTTAACAAAAAGACTAAAATCAATCGGAACTCTTCCAATGGAAGTTACTGGGCTTCTAATGGTGAAAAGACATCCACCAATTGATAGATTCACATGCAAAACATTGCTGGCGAAAATATTCAGGAGGGAGCTTATTAAGGATACTCCCCACCGTCCCACTCGAATTAGGACATTTTTGCCATTTTTAGGTGTCCCACTCGAAATTAGACAACCTCAAAATGAAAATGTTTTATCTAGGGGGACCCACTTTCACACTTGCAACAACTTTTCATACTCACAAGACATACTCCACTGACATTTTTTCCTTAATCCCCGTGCCACTCCCAAAAATCATATTTCAAGTGGGATGGAGGGGTATATTAAATAAGAAAATTTCCTTACACATTTACACTTAAATTAAACAAAGAGAAACACAAATCATACAAGGTACTCAAAAGTGCCTCAACTTCAGTACTATTTCCCAGGGTTAAGGTTCTTTGGAGAAGCCAGCCAATGTTCAACTTGTCAGCATACCACTATGGCGTCTACTTAAGCCAACAATGACAACAAAGCCTTGGTCCCAAAACGATTTGGGGTCGGCTAACATAAATCCTCATATGTAATCGTGAAAGCAGAGATGTAAAAAAACAACTTAAAAGAAGAAAAAGGTAGGAATAAATTTTGAAATCCCCAATTTTAGTGATGAATTTGTTAGACAAGAGAAGATGCGAACTTCATTTTCCTTGGGCGTCGTATCAAAGACATTTCAACAGAAATCACGGTACTTTTCTACTAACAAACATCAAAGCTAAATCATCCTAGTGATCCCTGTCTTCCGCATAATTCTAAAATTTTTGAGGATCGCTAAGAACAGAGCATTAATGTCTGTTGGAACCTATTGAAATGGAAAGCATATATTACATCATTTCTTACTCCTAGTGCCTTCCTTGCCAGTTCTTAGTAATACCCAATAAGAACTTTTGGCACCCTTCATTTCTAGTCAACTAACCACTTTTGTAAGTATTTCCATCCAACATGAATTTTCTCATCAAAATCAGCATATTTTTCTTTAGGTGTCTCCATCAAGTATTAACATAAACTGTTTTAGATGGAAAATGATGGCAAAGAAAGTAAGTGGAGGTCTTTGTACACTGCCAGAAACTTTGACTTAGTTTTCCCACTTACTTCCTTTGCCTTCAATTTCTTACCTGCCTAATCAAAAGTTTACTGGTGAGGTAGCTATAAGTATTTATAAGCAACTCAATTTAGAAGTTAGAAGTCAGTAACTCACTTTTCTAGCCAATTGTCTTATGTTCACAGCATAAAAGCTAAAGTTATTATCAAATTTGTGGAAATTTAGTAGTCTTCATTTAGAAAGACATAGTCATATCAAAGTAATTAAGAAAAAGAAGTAACATCTAACTATGTCTCTTCAAATCCCCCCCCCCCCCCGTGGGGTCCCTTAAAAAAATCAAATCAGTGTTTTAATCGTGTCGTCAAGAAGAATCAAACAAGTAACATTCAACACATAATTCAAATTTTAGAAATAAAAATTTATTTTTTCACTTGTAAAAGTTTGAGAAATCCATATCATATCTCAGTTGATTTCAAAGTTGTGTGTGTGATTACACAGTTGTGTGTATGATTTCACAGTTATGTCATTTTCATTTTTCATATGTAATCATTTCTCAATTAATTTCAGTGTTGTATGATTACATTGTTGCGTGATTAAAGTTGTGTGCTTTCACAGTTGTGTAATTTCACCGTTGTGTGATGCTATATGTCCTTTAAACGGTTGAGCAATTAATGTATTATAATTGATACTCAATTTCTTAGATTTTAAATTTAAAAACAAAAAAAAAAAAAAAAAACTAAGATATTCATTTCTCATTTAATAATTGAGTATAAAAACTGAAATTCATCTCTCAATTTTTCACAATTGATACTCAATTTCTCAATTGTTTAAAGATAAATTGATTTCATGGTTATGTGATTTCACGGTAGTGTAATTTCACATTTGCGTGATGTTATGTTCTCTTTAAAACAACTGATAAAACAATTTAGTAGTTGTTTAAAGCTAAATATTTATTTAATAAATGCATTGTCACATACATACCTTTTAAACAATCGATAGCCTAATTTATCACTTATGTTTCACTTGTGAACGATTGAAAAATTCATTTATCAGATGTTTAAAGGTGAAAAAAAATGAGTCACCACATCGTTAGAAACAATTGATAACCCCATATCACAGTTTTTTCAAGTCAAAAAGTGAACATGCTTTCATACCCTCTAAATAAATGATAAATTGATTTATCTCCTTTTTTTATTATTATTAAAAGTTTAGCAATTGTTCAATTGTGAGGAACTCATTTTTCTTTTATTAAAGTCATATTGATGTTGACACAACTCGCGTTTAATTTTCTTTTTGCGTTTTGTGTCTATGGAAATTTCCAATTCTTTGTTGACGCTTTGTGTGGAAATTTGCAAGTCTTTATTGACGAAGACATGATCTAGTTTGTGGAATTTTTCTACTCTTCATTGATCAAGACATAGTGATATCACAGTACTGAAGAGAATATGTAATATCTAATACTATCTAACAGCTAAGTTGTCATGGAATTTCACCCCCCCCCCCCCCCCCAAACACACACCATAAACAAATGTTACCATTTGTTGTTGGGATCGCTCACAAAAGAGAATCGCAAGAAGAGATAACAAAATACCCACGCACACAAACAAGAACAAGACACAAGAGATTTAACGTGGTTCACCCCAACATCAATGGGCTACGTCCCACCCGATCAACTTTTCACTATATATCATGGATTTACAAGATGACGAGTTTTCTTCAAGAAACTCGCAAAGACTCACTACTCTCTCAAATTGGTATTACAAGAATGGAGGTATCTCTCCTTCTCAACATTCTTGAAAATACACACACAGAGAACCATATTGGTGAAACCTATTTGTATAGGGAGGCACACCCACTAATCCCCCTCTTCCTCACACTCTCCCCTAAGGGAAGCCCCTCTTGGCAACACCAAGGCACACACAAAATAATAGCCCTCACACCCTTTATAAAGGCTTCAAATAAAACTCTTTCCTAGTATAATAAGGAATCATTTCCTACACCCATAAGGACTCACAAATTCCTCTCCTACTTGCATTAGGAAACAATCTTCTCACTTCTTGTCCAATTAGGAAATAAATTCCTACGCATGATTATCACAATCCAGTTTGGATTAGAATTTGAGCTAAAATCCCAACATTTGTCTGTATTACATTTTTTTAATCTAATAGAAAATGTAGATTGCAAGTCTAGAGTATTGAGTATCCGAGCTGACGCCTTAGCTAGAGATCATCCGCCTAGTCATATTCACTCATCCACTTCAGATAACATGCGCATTCGACCCAAGGGTGGATTTGACTTGATCAACGAATTTCAATAGTATGGAGAATTTAACTACACTTGTTATTTAAATAAATACTCCATGCAAATTTATCAATAAACCATAAAAGAAAATCATTACAAAAAGTACATTACATTAGTTGTTAAAATTACAAACTTATCATAATTTAACTATACTTGTTAAAATTGCTCAAAGTTCATAGGTATAAAACAACTTTTTTTTTTGGGGGATGGAGCGGGTATTTAATAACCTTTTTTTACTGTGCAAACAATGACTGGCATTGTTCTTAGCATGGCGGGTCTGTCTTCTTCAACAGTTCCACACTTTGCTGATGCATGCATGTTGCTGCAATACTGGCATCTAAACTGGTTTGCATTTTCTTTTTTTTTCTTCTTTTTTTTTTTGTTGTTCAGCTAATATCTAGTGAAGCTGTGTAATGCACACCTTTATTTCTAGTCATTGACTCACAGAGATAATTTAGAATATCCATCACATGTATATATACGGTTATTATCTCGGTCATAGAGAATAATTTCAAATATCCACTGAAAAACTTAAGTGTTACCTCGGTGAGAGAATTTTCTCGAGAGTGGAAGACTGGATTCTCAAGAAATGTTGAGGATTCAGAGGCCATCCTTTTTCTTTTTCATGATCACGTTAATCTACACTCAAAACTCTGTGTTGTTACTCATGCCGGTGCCTTGGACGGGAAGAATCGGATCACTTTGCACTGCTGGCTATCAAGTCAAACTTAGTTGGCCTTGAACGTGCTCTCAGCTTGTGGAATGCTTCTCTCCATTTCTACAATGGGAAGGTGTGACATGCGGCCGACGACATAGGAGAGTCACCTCTTTGGGTCTTCCCTCCAGAGGTTTGTCTGGTTCTTTGTCTCCGTTTGCAGGAAATCTGAGCTTCCTCAGGGTGTTGGTGCTTCAAAATAACACACTAGAAGGTGTTATTCCTCCTGAAATAGGGCGTTTATTCAGATAGGAGCAACTAGTATTGAATAATAATTCCTTTCAAGGTAATGTTCCTGCTACTCTGTCCAACTGCACCAACCTCAAGAGGCTTGGCTAAATAACAATAACCATGTTGGGAATATCCTACGAGAAGTTACTTCTCTGTTGAAGCTTGTGGAAATTTTTATTCACAACAACAATTTCACAGGTGATATACCTCCATCCATCGGGAATCTCACTTCTCTCAAATTATTTTCTGCTCGCTATAATCGATTAGGAGGAAGCATTCCATATGCCATCGGTCAGTTAATAAGCTAAGTGCGATAGGTTTTGCTCTAATCAACTCAATGGTAAAATTCCTCCGTCCTTTTACAATCTCTCTTTGCTCTCTATCATGGATATAGATGGCAACCACTCGTTGGAAGTCTTCCATAGGTCTGATGCTACCTCTACTTAAATTATTTCTAATTGAGGACAACAGGTTTACGGGACTCCTTCCAATCTCATTTTCCAATTGTTCACAATTGGTACAATTTGAAGTATCAGGAAACAGATTACATGGGAAAATAGCAATTGATTTTGGAATGATGCCAAACCTTTGGGAAAGTATTTCTAGAAAGCAACGTTTTTGGAAGTGAGGAACCTGATGAAATGAATTTTTGCCTCCTTAGTGAACTGTAGTACTTTGCAAGCATTCCTCTTTGGTGGAAACCAAGTACGAGGGCAACTACCAAGTTATGTGGGCAATCTCTCAACTCAGCTTTCTTTTTTAGCATTTGATTACAATTCAATACATGGATCCATCCCTACTTCAATGATGAGTCTTGTCGGTCTTGAGCAACTATATCTAAATACAATCAGTTCTCAGGAACAATTCTAGTAATCTTGGCAATCTCCAAAAACTACAAAAATTGTACCTACATGAAAACAAGTTGACTGGTAATATTCCAGAATCAGTTGGGAACCTGTCACTCTTGTATAAACTCTACTTAGATAGAAACAATTAGAGGGTGCAATACCAACAACTTTTGGACATTGTCGAAATTTAAATGACTGGACATTTCGGCGAATAATCTTACTGGCAGCATACCAGGAGAGCTTCTCGACTTTCATCTCTCACAGTCTCACTAAATCTTTCTCGTAACCACTTGTCTGGATCACTCTCTCCCAGAAATCGGAAAGCTTCATAGTTTATCAGAGTTGGATTTGTCAGAGAACGAGTTGACTGGTAAAGTCCCAAGCAGCATAGGTGGCTGCAGTAGCCTGGAGAATCTATTCCTGGAGCTGAACTTCTTTCACGGTTCAATACTCTCATCATTTGGCTCTTTAAGAGGTGTAGAGTACCTTGATCTTTCCCATAATAATTTCTCTGGAGAAATTCCAAGATTCTTGGAGAATATCTCCTTAAAGTATCTTAATTTGTCCTTCAATGACTTCGAGGGCGAGATACCAATGAATGGAGTTTTCACAAATGCTACTGCCATCTCGGTTGTTGGGAACAAGAGGCTCGTGGCGGCTTGCCTGAACTTAAGCTACCTAAATGCAGAGTCAAAGATGGAAAGAATAGCAAAAATATGTCACTTGCACTCAAAATAGCAATTCCAATAGTTTGCTTTCTTGTGGTCTGGCTTTAGTATCATATTTTTTATTAGTCCGGCACAAACGAAGCAGCAAAACACAATCATCACGCCTAGTTTTGAGACAACCGTTCACCACTATTCTTATGAAATGCTCCTCAAGGCAACAAACGGCTTCTCTTTAGAAAATTTGATTGGTGTAGGAAGGTTTTAGCCATGTCTTCAAAGGGGTCCTTGAAGAGGATGGAGCAGAGGTTGCTGTCAAGGTATTAAACCTCGACCTCCTAGGGGCTTTAAAGAGTTTCATGGCAGAGTGTGAAGCATGGAGAAATATTCGACACCGTAACCTTGTAAAGATCATAACCGCGTGTTCCTCAATCGACTTTCAAGGTAACGATTTTAAAGCTCCAGTTTACGAGTTCATGCCAAATGGGAGTTTAGAAAGCTGGTTACATCCAACAACAGGGACGCAAAACAGAGAAAATGAGTTGCATGGACTAAGCCTTCTTCAAAGAATAAACATTGCAATAGATGTTGCTCATGCCATTGATTACCTTCATCACCGATGTGAAGTTCCTATCATACATTGTGATCTAAAGCCCAATAACATTTTACTCGATAAGGACATGGTCGCTCATGTTGGGGATTTCGGGCTTGCCAAGTTTCTCCTTCCAAGAGTTTCAAGTATCAACCAAAGCAGTTCAATTGCTTAAGAGGAAACTATTGGTTATGCGCCTCCAGGTAACTACTAAACTCACATGTCAATTATTCTACCCCGTCTCATAAAGAAGCGCCTCCAGGTAACTACGAAACTCACATGTCAATTATTCTACCTCCGTCTCATAAAGATAGTCTAACCTTTTTTTTAGATAATTTGATTTATCTTTGTCCAATAATTTTATGTTAATACTCTATGTTCCAAATTGATAGTCCATTTTGACTTTTCAAACATTTAAATTTAAAGTTTCGAAAATTTAGTGATTTTTGAAGCTTATTTTGGAAATGGGACTAACTTTTAGGATAAACAAAAGGGAAATGAGACTATCATTTTGGACGAAGCGAGTATATTTACACAATAAATTCTAAAATTTGTTATGGATACGACATTAACGTGCTATCAATAACATATTTTAGATTTCATTATGATAAATAAATTAAAATTAAATTATTGGTCAAAGTTCAATCAAAGTTACGTAGGGACTATCTAGATGGGACAGAGGGAGTATCAGCTATCATACTAGGTTGTAGGCCATTAATCTCTAATTAAATTTTCATTAATTTGATGTCTTTGACAACTACTCTAATGTTCTTGGAATATATACTAAAATCTTATCTCTTATGTTTGTTTTGTTACCATGATTGGCAGAGTATGGTCTTGGAAGTCAAATGTCCCCAGAAGGAGATGTTTACAGCTATGGTATATTTTTATTAGAGATGATGACCGGAAAGAAAACCCACTGACAGTATGTTTGTGAATGGTCTAACCTTCACAATTATGCTAAAGAGGCCTTGCCAACTCCATCACGGATATTGTAGACCCAATGCTCTTACACGAAGATGAAAATGGAACACACAATCCAATATATGCAGAACAAAGGGTGGAATGCATGGTTTCACTTACCAAAATTGGAATTGCGTGCTCCGTGGAGTCAGTACGGGACAGAATGAAGATCTCCGATGTTGTTAATAAGCTGCAGCATGTTAGAAACATCATTCTGTATCACTGAATCAAAGTAGCAAGGTAAGAGAAATTGGATTATTGATTATTAATAGGAAAATAGAACCTACCTTTACAAATAGGTGTTGCATATTACTTGTGTTTATCTCATCTAAGTCATGTTTTACTACTCAATCTTTACTGGATATTAAAATATTTACATCTGAATAACATTTCTCAAGAAAGCTGCAGCCTGCACGCATTTCTTGGTTTCAGATAACTATTCTAGAACTATAGTCTAATATTAAAGTACTGAGCATGTCATAATTGTGACCCCCTTTTGGTTTAGAGACTGCGCGATAATATATTTCTAATTCTGATATTAAAACTTTCAGGGGGAAAGCATAGTGATAGAGAAGCAGGAGGGTTCAATGGAAAGCACAATCATATGAGAGATAAAACGGTTCATCCCATCTTTCATGGATAAAGACTTGACTTTCTGTTTGACCAGTTTCTGCTACACCTTATTTTATGATTTGTGTGTTGGCCTCTTTTGTTACTTGGCCTTGCTCTATCATGTTAAGTTTTATCTGTACTAAACATATAGAATAATCGTGTTGGGGTTTGTGTTATGAAGTCCTTTTACCAAACATCTGAAAAATTATACTAGCATTTCCAAGTTTAGGTGTGACATCTATATTCAGGAGCATATTAAAGAAAGTTTTAAGTTCTTTACAAACTTCCGATTTGGCATCCTGTGTGCAGAGGATTAACCGTTTGAAGGAAATAATGGTGATCCGTATCCCTCATATTCTACGTGAAGGAAATCAAGTAGTGGACTTGTAAAGGTCCCTATCAACTTGAAAGATCATCATTTCCTCAATTACGTGGCTTGCAGTGCCACAATTAGGTTCACTATGCTTATGAGGATTTGCCACGCACTTGTAAGGTCCCTATCACTTGAAAGATCATCATTTCATTATGTTAGAAGGTAAATTATCTCATTAGCGGTTTGGTTCCATGTATTTAGTAGTCTTTTGTTTTTCTTAGAGATAACGTCTATGCCTCCTCTAGGTGGTCGGGATCCCAATGAAATCCCCTCCCCCTCCTTAGAGACATATGCCAACTCCATTCATCCCATTAAATAGGAAATTTCCTAACAATCGGTACCAAAATAATTACAGTAACACAATGTTTATGCTGAATGTAGTTGAAATTGAACTAAGCTTAAGTATGTGCATTTATCACTATAGAGCCTAGAAATTAGCAAGAAGTTTAGTTGCTAAGCTTAGTAAGTGCATTTATCACTATAGAGTATGTAACCATCAATTAAATGTGTTACCACCCAAAACTTTGTACGAGATTTCTGATTAATATGAAATCTTCTAATCCGAGAGTGTAGCTTCCGATTTTGTAAAACCCCTAACCTGATACCAAGTGGAGATGGTAATTATTTCAATCCAACTAGAAAATGTATGAGGGGAATCACAAACAGGGAAGTTAAAAGACAGGGGAAAAATAGGAATCTGACTTATTTCTTTATAAAGTAACTGAAATATCAATGGAAAAGCATATAAATTCAATGTTTTTTACAAAGGTAATACCACAAGTTTTATTGAAACATTAAATCAAACTCATACAGTAATACTTTGATTGATCTTAAAACTTCCAATCGGAAATCAATTTAGGGGATAATGAAAAATTTACTGATAGAAGGGAAGAAATATACCTGATTGTCATGAGAGAGAAATATCATGAAAACTCAACCACAAACTGATAGAGAGAGACGAGCTCATGATTTTTCCATCTTCGATTGAGAGATAAGTGATATGAATGAATCCTGTGAAAATAAGACAGAAACAAACCCTATTGGATTAGTAAATATGTTGAGTCATTAAATAATTTTAGTGAATGTAGTGGATTAGTAATTTACGTTGCGGAAATAGTCTCCCCCTATCTTTAATTATAACTTAGTTGAATTCTTTGAAATTAGAATGTCTACTATTGCATCCCGGCCAATGAGATTGGCAACTTGGAAGTTTTCAGGACATCATGGGTGGAAACATGTGGGTTTGAAACAAGGGCTGCCCCTGATGGTCTGTGGGTTGCTTTTGAGTATGTCATTGATTTGATTTGGCTAGAGGTTGATTCCTCAAGATTTTGATGAAAAATTTGAAAGGTATACTACAAAGTTCCGTGGACGATTTGGTATCTTGTGCAGAGGATTTATGATTTGAAGGGAAGAATGGAGATTCGTATCACTTATATTCTTCGGGAAGGAAATCAAGTAGTGGTTGGGTTAGCCAATTATGCGGCTTCCAGTGCCACAATTCGGTTCACTATGCTTATGAGGATTTGCCACGCACTTTTAAAGGCAGCGATCTCTTGCTCAATTTGAGGCATCAACAATGCTCCATTGTCTTTCACCCCTGCCAGTTCATATAAAGTCTCAGATGGGATTCATAAAGTGAGTCAGTTCATATAAGGGTAAACTATAAAATAGGGCTTCAACTCCTTGGAATGATACCGATTAGGGTCTGACATTCCAATTTTGTCAATTTAGGGCTCAACGAGTCAAATGTTACCCAAATCAGGATTTTTTTGACGATTTCCAGGCTTAAACCGCCTTTACATATTGTCAATTTAGGGCTCAACGATTTCCATACAATTACAAAATAAAGCCTAATGTCCATGGAATTTGGTCAAATTAGAGCTTAAAAGCCCTTTATTGAGAAAAATCAAACACATTGAGCCATAAATTGTTGAAATTGGATTGTGAGACCCTAAATTGATACCACTCCGAGGAGTTTAAGCTCTATTTTTCAATTTACTTACATATAATGAATGAACACAAACAAATTCTACCTTGACATAAGAGCATGAGATAACTCTTAACCAGTATAGGTCATTGACTTTTGGGTATATACGTACGTACTCTGATGCTCGGACTCTTTGGTTTACCCTGCCGTACCCGTGTCGGACACTCCTATTTTAGTGTAGTCAACACAAGTCCGGTGAGGTCAACCAAAGAGTCCGAGCACCTTAGTGTACGTAATCTTCTTCGACAGAATCCATGCCAGCTCAACGTAACTAAAGTGTCTTTCTCAGTTGTTTAAACAAAGAGGAACAAAAAATGATTTGTTGAAGAGGAAATTGAAAGTCAAGACAAAAGGAAGAGTTTCAATAATGTAGCTAGAGTTATATGTTACTTTTACTAGGCTTTACAACTGTTGGGTTAATGCCTTTGAATTTGGGACGCCGAGTTAAAGGATTAAACAACAGAGAGATTTCGTAATTCCGGGACAGAGCGCAGAAGGAAGGTTCCAAGTCAGTTTTGGACTAGGTTCCAAGTTCCTAAGAGATTTTGAGATAAACTTTACTAGTATAAATAGATGCCAGTAGTTTAGATTAAAATCACACCTCAGATTGTTATAGACAAATTATTAGAGTGCTCAGAGCAAGTCTGTAATTCTACAGTTGCACAGTTAGGAATTCTTGTGATCAATAATTCGTGCAGCAGTAATAGTGTGATCTTGTAATCGTTTCTCCAGATTGATAATAATATTCTCTCCCCTCCCCGTGGACGTAGCCAAGTTGGTGAACCACGTAAATTGGTGTTCTTGTGATCGCTCACTTTTCTTATCAAGTCTTGTTATTGCTCTAACAAGTGGTATCAGAGCTCTGGTTGTTCCAGAGCTTGGTCCGTGGTTGGAGGTTCAGGGATTCCGCTGCAGAGAACAGAAAATGGGTCAAGGAGCAGATTTGATCGACAAATTTAATGGGAAGAATAGTTTTTCTCTCTGGCAGATCAAGATGAAGGCTTTGTTGATAGACAAAGATTTATGGGAACCGTTGGAGATTGCAATCAGGGATCATAAGGATTCCAAGGATAAGGGAGTCACCACAGAAGGTACAGCAGAACAGTCAGAGAAGGACAAGATAGCAGCAGCGAAGGAGGTGGCGGCATTGAAGAAGTTAGATCAGAAGGCTCACGCCAAGATCATCAGACAGTTGGATGATGAGATCCTAACCAATGTTGCAGGAACAGACTCCGGAAGCGATCTTTGGTTAAAGTTGGAAGATATGTACATGACACGTTCATTGACCAACAACTTATACCTGAAGAAGAAGCTATATGATTGTCGTATGACTGAAGGTACGCCCATAAATGATCATCTTGACAGATTTACTTCTGCATTACTTGAACTGCGTAATATAGGAGTAGTTGTTGATGACGAGGATGCAGCCTTCCAGCTTTTAGTATCTTTACCTATGTATTATGAACATTATGTCGATTCGTGCATAAATCGTAAAGATGGGATCTCTCTAGAGGAAGTGAAAACTTCTCTCAAGACTAGGGAATTGCGCCGAAAGGCGAGTGGGAATGAGGCAGGTACCCAGTCATCATGTTTGGTTGCTAGCAGTAGCAACAGCAGGGGTTCTAGTGGGAGGAAGAACAATCAAGGTAATCTTCACACAAGAAGGGTCCAAAACCTGGGGATATCTGTAATTTCTGCAAAGAGAAGGGGCATTGGAAGTTCGACTGTCCCAGAAGGAAGCAAGGCAAGGCACCAGTCACAGCAGAGGCCATGACGGCCAGAGATTGCAGTTCAGATGAGGATTATGCTCTAGTAACATCAGAATCAGCATGCGCATCTAATGCGTGGATTCTTGATTCAGGAGCGTCTTACTATATCAGTCCTAGGAGAGAATGGTTTACCGGTTATAGGCAGATAGTTGGCAGTGATATAAGCATGGCCAACAGTACAGTCTGCAGGGTTGTCGGTATTAGTTCGATCAAGGTCAGGACTCATGATGGTAGGGTTGTCACTTTGAACGAGGTTCGACACGTTCCGCTTATGACGAAGAATCTGATTTCTCTTAGTCAGTTAGACAGCAAAGGGTTCAGTTTCAAAGGTAAAGGTGGAGCTGTTAGTGTCTGTAACGGTTCAGAAGTGATGCTGAAAGGCCTTAAGCGGGGCTCCTTGTATTTCCTCCAAGGAAAGACGCTTGCAGAGTCGACTATGGATGCATCAGAAGAGGTGAACGAGGGAGATATGTCTAAGCTGTGGCACATCAGGCTCGGTCACATGAGCACTCGAGAGATGCATGAGTTGACTAACAGAGATCTTCTTATGGCCTTAAGATCAAGGATCTTAAAGGCGTTTTGGATTACATCCACTCAGAGTATTGGGGACCTTCATGTCAGGGATTTCTAAGGGGGCACAGATATGTCTTGTCTATGGTTGATGATTATTCGAGGAAGACTTGGGTGGTTATCATGGAGCACAAGAATGGGGCTCTAAGGAATTTCAAGGACTGGAAGACGGTAGTGGAGAACCAGACAGAGAAGAAGATCAAGAAGCTCCGGACAGATAATGGTTTGGAGTTCTGCAGTACTGAGTTCGATTCGTTTTGCAGACAGGTGGAGATTTCTAGACATCTCACCAGCAGAGGCACGCTACAGCAGAATGGTGTAGCAGAACGGATGAATCAGACATGGCTTGTGGGAGCGTTGTGCATGCTCTCCAATGCAGAGTTGTCTAAACGTTTCTGGGCAGAAGCGCTTAATACAACATGTTACTTGATTAATCATGGACTTCATACCGGTATTGGCCTCAAAGTTCCCTATGAGGTATGGACTGGTGAATCCATGATTGTTTCAAATGTTGGCGATGTTGATAAACAGGTGGAGCAACAAGATACTGAAGAGTTAGTTGTCCCACTGTCAGATGTTGAAAAACAGTTGGAGCAACAAGATACTGAAGAGTTAGTTGTCCCACAGTCAAATGTTAATCAGGATCCACCAACAGAGACAAAGACTGAAGCACCAGAAAGTTCAAGTTCAGTTCCTAAAGAACATGGGTTAGCACAAGGAGGGTCTAGAAGAGCTAATTTCAGAAATGGATTTGAAGACTTGGTGTCTTATGCACTGCAGGTTGCTGTGGAAGTAGAGCCCGTTCTTGCGGAACCTTCTATTTTCAATAAAGCAAATACATGTTCAGAGTCATCTCAGTGGTATGCGGCTATGGGTGATGAGATGGAGTCTCTTCACAGGAATCAGACTTGGAAGTTGACCACAAGGCCAGAAGGCAGAAAGATTGTGACTTGAAAGTGGATCTTCAAGAAAAGGGAAAGGATGTCCCCGGCAGAAGAGGTCAAGTATAATGCTCGAGATGTTGCAAGGGGTTTCACACAGAGAGAGGGGGTGGACTATAATGGGATCTTCTCACCAGTGGTCAGACACATTTCGATCAGAGTGTTGCTAGCAATAGAGGGAGAGATATACATGATACAGTCGGAAGGATTCCAAGTTCTTGGTAAGGAAGATCAAGTTTGTAGATTGAAGCAATCGCCTAGGCAGTGGTACAAGAGATTTGACAGCTATATGATAGCAGCAGTCAAGAAGTCAGAGATTCAGAAGTCGAAAGGCTTATTGGTCGCAGAGATGAAGGGTTTGGGTAACGCGAAGAGAATTCTAGGTATGGAGATCTATAGAGACAGAGCCAAACAGAAACTGTTCTTATCCCAGAAAAGATACATCAAGAAAGTTTCAGAAAGGTTTGGTGGGTCGACAACTAAGACTATAGATACTCCGGGTGCAGTGAATGCACATACAGTCGCGTTTGGGCCCAAATCGGTTAAGGAGAAAGAGTATATGGCTCCAGTATCCTATGCTAGTGCAGTTGGTAGTTTGATGTATGCTACAGTGCGCACTAGCGACGTCAGACTCGTCTGTGGAGATGGGACAGAATGTGCAGTCAAGGGTTTCTCAGATTTGGGTGATGTTGATACAAGAAGATCGAAGACCGGATACGTGTTCATGCTTGGTGGGTCAGTTGTCAGTTGGAAGGCTACATTGCAGGCGACAGTGACGTTGTCTACAACAAAAGCAGAATACATGCATTGACAGAGTCCGCTAAGGAAGGAATATGGTTGAAGGGATTGATCAGCAATCTTGGGGTTCATCATGAGAGGACCAAGCACATTGATGTCAGATATCATTTCCTAAGGGATGAGAAACGGGTAAAGGTGAAGGTAGGGAAGGCGAACAACCCTGCAGACATGTTCACAAAACTCGTGACGGGAAGCAAGTTATAACATTGTTTGGACTTGCAGATTGTTCGCAGCTATTAGATAGCAGAAGAGGCGAGGAGGGAGAAAAGGTTTGTTGTCATGGAGATTCAAAGTCAAGGTGGAGATTGTTGGGTTAATGCCTTTGAATTTGGGACGCCGAGTTAAAGGATTAAACAACAGAGAGATTTCGTAATTCCGGGACAGAGCGCAGAAGGAAGGTTTCCAAGTCAGTTTTGGACTAGGTTTCCAAGTTCCTAAGAGATTTTGAGATAAACTTTACTAGCATAAATAGATGCCAGTAGTTTAGATTAAAATCACACCTCAGATTGTCATAGACAAATTACTAGAGTGCTCAGAGCAAGGTCTGTAATTCTACAGTTGCACAGTTAGGAATTATTGTGATCAATAATTCGTGCAGCAGTAATAGTGTGATCTTGTAATCGTTTCTCCAGATTGATAATAATATTCTCTCCCCTCCCCGTGGACGTAGCCAAGTTGGTGAACCACGTAAATTGGTGTTCTTGTGATCGCTCACTTTTCTTATCAAGTCTTGTTATTGCTCTAACAACAACTTTATGAAGTCTTGAGCTTGACCAAAAGTGCAACAGTCTTACTAACTAATACGGTTGTGTGTTATTCGACAAAGATAATTATTGGGTCATCTTATAATCCAGGCAGGAGAGTTATGATACGTGGTTTTAGTGGGACAATCCTAAAAGAAGTTAGTTCTTTGTTGAATCTTGTTGAAATTGGTAATCACCAAAATAGTTTCACAGGAGAAATACCTCCTTCCATTGGTAATCTCACTTCTCTCGAATTAATTTCCGGCCACGCAAATCAATTTGGAGGAAACATTCCATTTGCCATTGGTCAGTTAAAGAAGTTGTGGGCAATTGGATTTGGCAGTAATAAACTTAATGGTACAATCCCCCCATCCTTTTACAATCTCTCTTTGCTCTCTGTCATGTCTATAGGAAACAACCAATTCGTTGGAAGTCTTCCAACAGACATAGGTTTGATGCTATCTCAACTTCAGTTGTTTCAAATTGGGAACAACAAGTTTACGGGACTCCTTCCAATCTCATTTTCCAATTGTTCACAATTGGTAGAAATTCAAGTAACAGGAAACATATTACATGGGAAAATAGCAATTGATTTTGGAATGATGCCAAACCTTAGGACAGTAGGGCTAGTCAGCAACGTTTTTGGAAGCGGGGAAACCGATGAAATGAACTTTGTTGCCTCCTTAGTGAACTGTAGTAATTTGCAAGAACTTGGATTTGGTGATAACCAAGTAAGAGGGCAGCTACCAAGTTTTTGGGAAATCTCTCAACTCAACTTTCTTTTCTACAAGTTTGTCACAATTCCATATATGGATCCATCTCTCCTTCAGTAAAGAATCTGGTCGGTCTTGAGTTATTATATATGGATAATAATCAATTCACTGGCACAATTACTAGCAACCTTGGCAATCTCCGAAAACTACAAGTATTGTTCCTAAACGAAAACAGATTGACTGGTAATATTCCACAATCTGCGGGGAACTTCTCACTCTTGATTAACCTCAACTCTCAAAGCAACAGATTAGATGGTACAATACCTAAAACTTTTGGGAATTGACAAAATTTAAATCAATTGGACATTTTGCAAAATAACCTTACTGGCAGCATACCAAGAGAACTTCTAGGACTTTCTTCTCTCTCAATCTCATTGAAACTTTTTGATAACCACTTGTCTGGATCACTCCCACTAGAAATTGGAAAGCGTTTTAGTTTAAGTGAGTTGGGTTTGTCCGAGAACGAGTTGGTCGGTGAAGTTCCTAGCAGCGTAGGTGGCTGCACAAGTCTGGAGTATCTTCAACTGCAGGGGAACTTCTTTCGGGGTTCAATACCTCCATCATTTAGTTCTTTAACTGGTATCCAGTATCTTGATCTTTCCCGTTAAAACTTTTCACGAGAAATTCCAATTTTCTTGGAGAAGTTCTCCTTGAGTTATCTTAATTTGTCCTTCAATGACTTCGAGGGCGAACTACCAAATGATGGAGTTTTCACAAATGCTACAGCCATCTCGGTTGCTGGGAACAATAGGCTCTGTGGTGGCTTGCCTAAATTTCAATTACACAAATGCAGTGTCAAAGAGGTAAGGAATGATAAAAAGATGTCAGTTGCACTCATAATAGTTATTCCGATAGTCTCTTTGCTTGCTGGTCTGGCTTTAGTATCATATTGGTACTAAACCTTGAATGGGAAGTTTTAGCCGTGTCTTCAAAGGGGTCCTTGAAAAAGACGGAGCAGAGGTTGCTGTCAAGGTACTAAACCTTGACCTCCTAGGAGCTTTAAGGAGTTTCATGGCAGAGTGTGAAGCGTGGAGAAATATTCGACACCGTAACCTTGTGAAGATCACAAGTGCATGCTCCTCTATTGACTTTCAAGGTCACGATTTTAAAGCTCTAGTCTACGAGTTCATGCCAAATGGGAGTCTAGAAAGTTGGTTACATCCAACAACGGGGACGCAAAACAGAGAAAATGAGTTGCATGGACTAATCCTTCTTCAAAGAATAAACATTGCATTAGATGTTGCTCATGCAATTGATTACCTCATCACCGGTGTGAAATTCCTATCATACATTGTGATCTAAAGCCCAGCAACATTTTACTCGACAAGGACATGGTCCCTCATGTTGGGGATTTCGGGCTTGCGAGGTTTCTCCTTCCAGAAGTTTCAAGTATCAACCAAAGCAGTTCTTTTGGCTTAAGGGGAACTATTGGGTATGCGCCTCCAGGTAACCACTATACTCGCATGTCAATCCATGTAAATTTATACTACCCCCGTCTCATAACGATAGTCAACTTGTTTTTAGATAATTTTGATTGGACTTTGTTTAATAATATTATGTTAATATATTTATGTATATAAAATTCTAAAACAATTTATGCATACAACAGTAATAGTACCATTGATAACATTTGTAAATTAACATAAAATTATTGGTCAAAGTTCAATCAAAGTTAGGTGAGGACATAGTTATTAAAGTCCCAAGGCGCAAAAGGTGAGCCCGGAGCCTAGGCGCAAGGCGGGCGCGCGCCCGAGAGACGAAGTCCGCAAAAATGCCATAAAATATAAACATATAGATGTGAACCTACTATTTTTATACATGTAAAAGATAACAGGAAAAATGAAAAAAGATAACAGGAAAAAGAAAAAAAAAACATGATGTACACATCAATGCATAAAAATTAGACTTAATGGCATTTTTTAAAAAAAGATAACAGGAAAAAACTATTTATGATTCAACATTAAAATTAGACTTATTGGTATATTAAAGAAAGATATCAGAGTAACATGAAGATTAGAAACAGTAAATAAATGCCATTTTTCATACTGTTAAAAAGATAACGGGAAAAATAGAAAAACGATAAAAACGAAAACAGGAAATAGAAAAAAGATAACAGGAAAAAGAAAAACCAGTCGCCTGAGGTCGCCGGAGGGTCGCCTGAGGGTCGCCGGAGGTTGCTGTTATAATTTAAAGGAGTCGCCTATGTAACACGCTAAACTCCAAGAACACAAATAAGATCAACAAAGATAGATTTGAGGGAGCAGATGAACTAGCTCACTCAAATCAATAGATCAATTCACGAAATCACAAACAAGAGCAGAGACTATTTTTTGGAACGATTTTCTGATTTACTGGAAAACAAAATTACAAAGCAGAAATGAAATTACAACTATGGCTAAACTATGATAAAAACTAAGCAATAAGAAAATTCTTCAATCATCGACCCTTTCTTGAGGAAGACGACTTTATATAGGCTCTTAGCACGTGCCCCATGTGCAAATTCACGTGCTCCATGTGCAAGCTCACATGGCCCACGTGATTCTGTTGTAACGGAATCACGTGTCAAGTGCCAGCTCAGATTCACGTTTTTAAGTGCTCCGCTCCTTCCTTGCTCTTCGCGCTCCTACTACTGCGTCTCTTCTACATATGCGCCTAATTCTCATACTACCAAAATATTATGCGCCTACTTCTACTCCTTATGTATCTACTACTTAGCCAAAGTGATTATCCCCTGCTCCTTTCAATTATGCGCCTCGTATAAAAACACAACCATGAGCCCACTAATTCCATACTTGTGCCTAGGAGATAGTTCCCCACTTCTGTGCCTTAACTCCTATCCAATTTTCCCTGTGCCTTCACCTCCTCCCTATGCGCCTGTGACAACTCTCATCCCCTTAAAAATTGCCTTGTCCTCAAGGCTATAATCAAAGCTGTCTCTTCTAGTTCAAAACCTTATTTAACCTCCACTTCTAGATTTCCCTCATTCCTTGAGCCATTTTTAGTAAATCCCAAATAAACACCAAGATAGAACATAATATGTTTTGGCCTTACTCTATTGAGACAAGCAAATGAGTTGAATTTCTTGTTCATCCTGATTCTACTGAGTGTAATCAAATGCCAACTCTAGATTGGTGCATTCCCTACCAATGATTTTGAGCTAGAGTCCCGCTCACCTTTATCTTGGGTGCATTGAGAAGTAACTTCATATGGTTTTGGGTTAGTAGGAATGCTCCCTTCTGCTAGCAGAACCCAAAAATCATGTCTCCGGATGATTAGTTCATTTGGCACAAATACATCTTGATTTGTTGTAATGACTTGTTTCACGTCTTCCATAAGAGTCTCGTGTGTGCGCTCTACAGTCATACTGAACAAGTAACCAAAAAAGTTTTGTTTGGTTTTCTTCAACAATGCTTTGAGCCCCTTCCCACTTGTCATTTTGAGAGATCCTTCTTGGGTAATCCCTTTAAGCATCACTTGCCTCTCTCCATGACTTAGAGTGAATTCCATCTTATTGAAATCAAAGGTTACCGGGCTATATCATTTGAGCCATTTCACTCCCAAAACTATATCACATCCTCCAAGTGGAAGTACCCCCAAATCTGCCTCAAACTTGTGACCTCCCATGCTCCAAGAAAAACCACTATACTTGGTTTCACTCACCAACTTATTGCCATCTGCCACAAATACAAAGAGTGGACAAGTTGTTTCTTCCTTTATCCCCAATTGTTTCAAGGTCATTGGATCCACAAAAGGATGGTGATAACTTGTTTTTTCACCATGCCTTTCACCTTGATGGTATCGTGCGCCGTGGTACCAGTTAGTGCGTGCACTGAAATTTCACATTCTTCCTCTATCTCAAAATGTTCATCTTCACCTTGCTCCTCCCCAAGAAGCGCATATACCCTTGCTTTACACACATATCCTTGAGAGTATCGTTCATCACAATGAAAACATAGGCCATTTTTCCTTCTTTCATGGATTTCTGCATTGGTGAGAACTTTGGCTTGGTTAATCTTGCTCGGAGTAGCTATGGGCGCTTCATATGAAGTGTAAGTTTTGGCGCTTGTGAATGAAATTTTGGGTTTTCTAAAATATAATCTCCACCTAAATTTTCATTAATGTAATGTCTTCGATAGCGTACTTATTCTTGGAATGGCTAAAATATAATCTTCTATGTTTGTTTTGTTCCCATTATTCACGAGTATGGTCTTGGAAGTGAGATGTCCGCAGAAGGAGATGTTTACAGCTATAGTATATTTTTGTTAGAGATGATGACTAGAAAGCGACCTACTGCAGTATGTTCGTGAATGGCTTAAACCTTCACAATTATGCTAGAGCGGCCTTGCCAGACTCCATCACAAAAATTGTAGACCCAATACTTGTAAACAAAGATGCAAATGAAACACACAATCCAACATATACAAAACAAAGGGTGGAATGCATGGTTTCACTTACCAAAATTGGAATTGCGTGCTCCGTGGAGTCAGTACGGAACAGAATGAATATCTCCGACGTTGTTTATGAGCTGCAGCGAGCTATTAACATCATTCTTCATCACTGAATCAGAGTAGCAAGGCAAGAAAAATGGATCATTGATTACTAACAGGAAAAGATTACAAATAGGTGTTGTATATTAATTGTGCTTATCTTGTCTTACATTATAATGCAGTCGTGTTGACTCCTCATCTTAACTGGATATTATAATCATTTACGTCTGAATTTACACTTATCAAGAAAGCTGCACCCTGCATGTCATAATTTTGACCCCCTTTTGGTTTAAAAACTGGGTGCGATTTTATTTCTAAATTATAATTTAAAACTTCCAGGTAGAGAAGCATAGTGGTAGAGGAAGCAGGAGTTTTAACGGAAAGCACAATCGTCTAAGAGATAAAGGTTCATCTCATTTTTCATTGATACAGACTTGATGTTCTGTTTGACCAATTTCTACCACACCTCCTTAATTTTATCATTTGTGCGTTGGGCAATTTCTATACCTTCCCTGCTTTGTTTTTGTTCAAGTTTGATTTGTACTTCATTATAAAAAATAATACTATCTCTGGAATTTGCATTCTAAAGTTAATTCACTCAATTAAATATTTGAAAAGTTGTATCATTTTTCTTGACAGTTCCAGTTGTCATTTGGCCATGGGCACTTCTGTTATTGCCCCTGCTTTATTTGTTTATGTTTCATTTGTAATATAGAATAATCTTGTTGGATTTTGCATTGTAAAGTGCCTGCATTGCAGTGTTTTGTAGTCTTTGCAAAAACCAACGCCCCAAGGCCTTATGAACTGAATTTACTCGACGAGGCAAAGGATATTTGTTCTTTACAGTCACCTGATTCAGTTTTCTATAGTCGATGCATAGTCTCAAGGACCCATCTTTCTTCTTTACAAACAACACAGGAGCTCCCCACGGTGATACACTGGGTCGAATGAAACCCCTATCAAGCAACTCTTGCAGTTGAATTTTCAACTCCTTTAATTCAGCTGGAGCCATTCTGTAAGGTGATTCAGATATCGGGGTAGTACCTAGAAGTAAATCAATACAAAACTAGATCTCCCTATCAGGAGGCATAGAATACTCAGTAGAGAACACATCAGGAAACTCTTTCATAATATGCACATCCTCTACTTCAGGCAACTTTTTAGTAGTATCAAGAACACTAGCCAAGTACCCCGTACAACCACGATGCAACAACTTTCTAGCTTTCACATAAGAAATAATACGAATTCCCTTACCCAAAGGAACAGCCTCAAAAGTAAATCCAGGCACATCAGAAATAAAAAATGTAACCACCTTTTTATAACAATCAACTGAAGCATGGTATTTACTCAACCAATCCATTCCCAAGATAATATCAAAATCTTGTAATGGCAAAACAACTAAATCAGCAAATAAAACATGCTCCCAAATATGCACATCACAGCCATGTAACACCTAATTAGTCACCAAACACTCCCCTATTGGAGTAGACACTTCTAACATATAAGGTATAGATTCAGAAGAAACATGCAATCGAGAAGCAAAATGCACAGACACATAAGAATGCGAAGAGCCAGGGTCTCTAAGTGCTCGTTCCCTCAAACTAGACACAGAAATTATACCTCCTATCACGTTAGAAGAATTTGAAGCCTGTTGTTGATTGATAGCAAAAACACGACCTTGCACCTTAGGCTTCCCTGAGGCATCCCTCTTCTGACCCTGAGATGATCTTGCTCCACTCCCATATGGTACAATCCTTGCTTTTGGACAATCCTTCTGAAAATGGCCAAGCTGGCCATAATTCAAACACTTTCCTTGCTTTTTCCAACATCGCTCTTCAGTGTGCCCTTCCTTCTGACAGTAATTACATATTCTTCTACCTTGATTCCTGGCAATTGGTTGTCCTTGTGGTTGCCCTCTAAATTGTGATGGTGTTCCCTGACCTCCTCGACTATCACCACGCTGTGGTTGAGGTCTTCCTTGCCTTCCTGTACCTGCCAATTCGATATTCTTCTTATGTTCTTCTATATCATGCTCCACCTGATATGCTCTATCAACAACATCTTGAAAATCTTGCAACTTAAGGGATACTAGTTGACTTCGAATCACAGTTTTCAAACCCTTTACAAATCTAGTTGCCTTCCTTTCCTCAGTTGCCACCAAGTGAGTACAGTACCTGGATAACTCCGTGAATTTGGACGTATACTGAGCCACAGACATAGTATTCTGATCCAAGTTAAGAAAATCCATTTCCTTCTTGTCTTGATCTACCCGAGGAATGAAATGTTCCTTGAACTTCCTCAGAAAATTCTCCCAAGTATAGGGTACATGATTCTCATCCCAATTTGTTTTCAAAGCTCTCCACCAGTGCTCAGCAGCTCCACTCAGTTTATAGGTAGCAAACCTGACTTGTTCTTCATCAGTACATCTCAAGACATCAAAATTTTATCCATCGAATCTATCCACCTCTCGACCTTTATTACCTCTGGTTCTCCTTCATAACCCATTGGTTTCATCTTCAGGAACTGTTCTAACCTATATCTCGGACGTACTTGTTCTCCTCCATGCCTCTGATCATTTAAATTTTTCATGGCTGCCTAGAACATCCCTTGAAACATGATTCGGGCCTCTTCTCTGGCATCCCCTTGCCCTGAAGAACTAGCTTGATCTCCTTCAGTCTCACCCATTTTCAATAGATACCTGCATAAGACACTCAACGTTACTCACTCTATACACAACTACCCTCCTAGGTCACTTAGTCATTCTAGACCATTTACAACCTAGCTCTGATACCAACTGTCGCGCCCCGTACCCGTGGTCCTACTTGGCCCCACGCTCGGGACACAATCAGAAGACGTCATAAAACATTTTAGGAAAATTTTTTGAAATGTACTTTCATAAAAGTTTCATATAACCAAACACATTTACTTGAAACTTGATTTCATTTCCATATAAACAAACTTTCACAATCGAAAGTACTTAGCCATAAGGCTAACACACTTTACTTAGAAATTTTCAACTCACCAACATGTTCCAAAAATAGGTGATACAAGATGAAGTCACGGGTACACTACCCAAAAGGTTATACATTTACATAATGTAGCCTTTACATACCACATATCCCTAAATGTCTTACCCAAAATCACCCCTCGACGTCCTCCCCGTACCTGTGGTCCTACTTGGCCCCACGCTCGGGACACGATCGGAAGACGTCATAAAACATTTTAGGAAAATTTTTCGAAATGTACTTTCATAAAAGTTTCATATAACCAAACACATTTACTTGAAACTTGATTTCATTTCCATATAAGCAAAATATCACAATCTAAAGTACTTAGCCATAAGGCTTACACACTTTACTTACAAATTTACAACTCACCAACATGTTCCAAAAATAGGTGATACAAGATGAAGTCACGGGTACACTACCCAAAAGGTTATACATTTACATAATGTGGACTTTACATACCCATATCCCAAAATGTCTTACCCAAAATCACCCCCTCGACGTCCTCCCTTGTGCAGTGACCTATCCCCTGGACTCTCCTTATCTAAAACAGTAAACAAATAAGGGTGAGAATGAATCTCAGTAAGCTACTAAAATGCAACTACGTTACATGCTGAAATGATACTCGGAATTGAACAATGTCAATAAACATCCACATAGCACATAACATGAGAGGCTCCCTATCGCCAATCGTCTCATACCGGTTGGAAATAACGACCAACTCATCATACCACACATAAGGCGGAAATAAACACTCATACGTGGATACTGAGCCAAGGTTCTCGAATCAAACATATAACCATCTGAGAGGTATCAACTGAGCAGCACCAAAGGGCTGAAACCGGTTCATGAACCAAACAACAACAACAACAACAACAACAACAACAACAACAACAACAACAACAACAAGAAGGGGAAAATGACACATAGTCATAACCCAAACGGTGACTAAACTCACACAAAGGAGAGCTAGCCCAGACCCAATCCGTGGCCCAAAGAAGGGGGTTAAAAATGGGAAACTAATGGTAGAAGCCTTACAATGAACTTGGCTCGTGTACCATTATAATCCCTACCACTGCCCGACTTTACAACAAGTACCAGCTGGACTTCCAAACGAGCATAGTAATGAATACTTGCTTAAACAACAACCAGGGGCAATGATTCCAAAGTAGGGAATCAAGCCAAACACATCACAAAGATGAACCAATCCAACACACATCAAAAGATGTTCAACAATACCCCATGTAACACTTATTCACATTCCATAACACATTTGTTCACAAGGGAACCAATTTCAAACACTAGGGTGTTCCACAACAACCCTCTAGGTACTATAGGATATCACCTAAGACCTAGACCAAGCTTGAACTTTAAATCACTTGAAATGGAACAACTCCAATTTTCAGCAACCCTGGGCGGTCGCCCACACCAGCCTGTGCGGCCGCCCAAAACACTCTACCCCAAGACAAAAACCTTCCAGATAAGTGTACGGTCGCACGCCCTATTTGGGCGGCCGCCAAACACACCCGCCAGGCCCAAAGCTTGCTAATTTTACTCTCTTCGTTTCACTGTTCCAAAAGTATAGTACTTACATTACTAAACGTTTGTAACACAACTTGGCTACACAACTCAACCTTTCAACCCATCAAAACCAACCATACCAAATACTCACTTTGTTCCAAAATTACAAGTATCACAAATATCATTCAAATCACAAAATTAACAAGTACAAGTATCAAGTATAACATATATGACCATTTTAATATTTAAAGGGGAATTAGTAACTTACCTATTTCCGGAAAAAGTATCGCAGAAATAAGTTTTGTTCGGGTAGAAATGACCTACTCAACGCCCTGATCATTTTTATATAATTAGATTTTAAAACGGATAAGTAAATAAAAAGAATTAAATCGAAATAGTTTGAACTTACCTTTTCTTTCTTAACCCTAGGAGAAACATAGAGAATGTTGTGGGAAAATAACACAGAGAAAGAGGGAGAAAGAAGATAACTTATAAAGGTTTTTTTACCCCATTTTCCAACTTTAGTCACCCAAGTTCCAGTTTTAACACTTAACCCCTAAACTTATATTTTCAATAAGGACCCTAAAGTTTCAACTTAATCAATTAACTCCCTTAATCATTATTACTACTAACTAAATAAATAACACAAATAATCAAGTAAGATGTGCAAATCATAAAATATGATGCAACACATAAAATGCACATATAATGTCAAATTAAAATCCCCAAAAATATAAAATAAATAGGGACGGGTTTTGGGGTCGTTACAATCACTCCCCCTTAAAGAAAATTCGTCCCGAATTTTAGAATAAGTTACCAAACGAATCAAACAACCAAGGATATTTTCTCTCCATTTCATCTCGAAGCTCCCAAGTGGACTTTTCCACATTATGGTTCCTCCATACAACTCTAACAAGAGGAATACTCTTAGTTCTCAATTCTTGAACTTTAGAATCAATCACCTGAACTGGATGCTCCTCATAGAACATACTGGGTTCAATATCTTCAGGTATCTCAGATAACACATGAGATAGATCATACACATACTTTCGAAGCATCGAAACATGGAACACATTATGAATCTTGTCAAGAGAAGGAGGTAACGCAAGACGATAAGCTCGATCTCCAACTCTTCCCAAAATCTCAAAAGGACCGACAAATCTAGGAGCAAGTTTACCTTTCTTCCCATATCTTTTAATTCCCACCTTTGGAGAAACTTTTAGAAACACAAAGTCACCCTTTTCAAACTCAAGGTCTCGCCTCCGGTGATTAGCATAACTCTTCTGATGACTTTGAGCAATAGTCAATCGATCCCGAATAAGCTTAACCTTCTCAACTGAATCATTAACCATATCAATACCCCAAATCTTTGCTTCCCCAACTTCATCCCAACAAATAGGTGAACGACACTTTCTTCCATATAATGCTTCATAAGGAGCCATCCCAATACTTGACTAAAAACTGTTATTATAAGCAAATTCTACGAGAGGCAAATGAATATCCCATGAATCAGAAAAGTCAACAGAATAAGCTCTCAACATATCCTCAAGAATCTGAATGGTCCTTTCTGACTGGCCATCTGTTTGAGGATGAAAAGCAGTACTGAATCTCAATTCTGAACCCAAAGCCTTCTGAAATGCTTGCCAAAACCGATAAGTGAATCTAGGATCTCGATCAGAAACAATGCTAACTGGAACCCCATGCAATTTCACTATCTCATTAATATACAAGGTAGCAAGCCTTTCCATCGAATAACTAATCTCAATAGGTAAAAAGTGAGAAGACTTTGTCAATCTATCTACAACCACCCAAACTGCATCATGCCTTCTCCGAGTACGAGGTAACCCTGACACAAAATCCATAGTAACATATTCCCATTTCCATTCTGGTATCTCTAAAGGTTGAAGCAATCCTGCGGGCCTTTGATGTTCAGCTTTCACCTGTTGACATATCAAACACTTCGACACTTCATGTTGTTCCACCAAAACTGTTGCTTCAAATCTTGATACATTTTGGTACTCCTGGGATGAATAGTATACCTCGACTTATGGCCTTCCTCGAGAACTTGGAGTTTAATCCCATCAGCATTAGGAACACACAATCTTCCTCTAAAAGTCAATACTCCTTCATAACTGAGAGAAAAGTCTTCAAATCTTCCATCATTGATTTTTCCCACAACCTTCACTAACTCGGGGTCATCTTTCTGAGCATCCTTGATTTGTTGAATTAAGGTTGGCAATACTCTGATATTCGCAAATATAGCCCCATGCCTCGATTCAAAAGGACACCAATCTTGAGCATCTTCTAACATCTTCCATTCCCGTACCATCAATGAAGCTACATAAGACTTCCTACTAATAGCATCAGCTACCACATTTGCCTTACTCGGATGATAAGAAATGGTGCAATCATAATCCTTCAACAGCTCCATCCATCTTCATTGTCTATTATTCAACTCTTTCTGGGAGAAAAGATACTTCAAACTCTGATGATCTGTGAAAATCTCAAACTTTGCTCCATATAGATAATGCTTCCATTTGTGTAACGCAAAAACAATAGCTGCAAGCTCCATGTCATGGGTCGGATAATTCTGCTCACTAGGTGTTAACTTCCTTGAAGCATACGCAATTACCTTTCCACTTTGCATTAGAACACACCCCAAGCCTTCTTTTGAAGCATCATTATAAATTACCAATTCATCATTTCCATTAGGCAATGCAAGAATAGGAGTGGTGGTCAACCTTCTCTTTAACTCTTCAAAACTAACTTGACATTTATCATCCCACACATATGGCACATTCTTTCGAGTCAACTGAGTCAATGGTGTTGCAATTTTAGAAAACCCTTCAATGAATCTTCTGTAGTACCCAGCTAACCCCAAGAAACTTCGAATTTCTGTAACTGATTCTGGCCTTTTCCAATTCACAATGGCTTCAATTTTTGATGGATCAACAGATATACCTCTATTAGAAACCACATGTCCCAGAAAAGAAACCTCATCGAGCCAAAAAGCACACTTACTGAATTTTGCAAACAACTGCTTCTCCTGAAGAATAGATAGAACCATTCGCAAGTGTTGTTCATGTTCCTCTCGAGACTTGGAATAAACCAGGATGTCATCAATGAACACAACCACAAAAGAATCAAGATAAGGCTTGAAAACCCAATTCATCATATCCATGAAAACAGCTGGAGCATTTGTTAACCCAAAAGTCATGACAAGAAACTCATAATAACCATACCTACTACGGAAAGCAGTCTTAGGAATGTCTTCTGAGTGAATCTTCAACTGATGATACCCACTCCTCAAATCAAACTTCGAAAAGACAACTGACCCTTGGAGTTGATCAAATAAATCATCAATGTGAGGCAAAGGATATTTGTTCTTTACAGTCGCCTGATTCAGTTTTCTATAGTCGATGCATAGTCTCAAGGACCCATCTTTCTTCTTTACAAACAACACAGGAGCTCCCCACGGTGATACACTGGGTCGAATGAAACCCCTATCAAGCAACTCTTGCAGTTGAATTTTCAACTCCTTTAATTCAGCTGGAGCCATTCTGTAAAGTGATTCAGATATCGGGGTAGTACCTGGAAATAAATCAATACAAAACTCGATCTCCCTATCAGGAGGCATAGAATACTCAGTAGAGAACACATCAGGAAACTCTTTCACAATATGCACATCCTCTACTTCAGGCAACTTTTTAGTAGTATCAAGAACACTAGCCAAGTACCCCGTACAACCATGATGCAACAACTTTCTAGCTTTCACATAAGAAATAATACGAATTCCCTTACCCAAAGGAACAGCCTCAAAAGTAAATTCAGGCACATCAGAAATAGAAAATGTAACCACCTTTTTATAACAATCAACTGAAGCATGGTATTTACTCAACCAATCCATTCCCAAGATAATATCAAAATCTTGTAATGGCAAAACAACTAAATCAAAAAATAAAACATGCTCCCAAATATGCACATCACAGCCATGTAACACCTTATTAGTCACCAAACACTCCCCTATTGGAGTAGACACTTCTAACATATAAGGTAGAGATTTAGAAGAAACATGCAATCGAGAAGCAAAATGCACAGACACATAAGAATGCGAAGAGCCAGGGTCTATAAGTGCTCGTGCCCTCAAACTAGACACAGAAATTATACCTCCTATCACGTTAGAAGAATTTGAAGCCTGTTGTTGATTGATAGCAAAAACACGACCTTGCACCTTAGGCTTTCCTGAGGCATCCCTCTTCTGACCCTGAGATGATCCTGCTCCACTCCCATATGGTACAATACTTGCTCTTGGACAATCCTTCTGAAAATGGCCAAGCTGACCACAATTCAAACACTTTCCTTGCTTTTTCCAACATCGCTCTTCAGTGTGCCCTTCCTTCTGACAGTAATTACATATTCTTCTACCTTGATTCCTGGCAATTGGTTGTCCTTGTGGTTGCCCTCTAAATTGTGATGGTGTTCCCTGACATCCTCGACTATCACCACGCTGTGGTTGAGGTCTTCCTTGCCTTCCTATACCTGCCAATTCAATATTCCTCTTATGTTCTTCTATATCATGCTACACCTGATATGTTCTATCAACAGCATCTTGAAAATCTTGCAACTTATGGGATACTAGTTGACTTCGAATCACAATTTTCAAACCCTTTACAAATCTAGTTTCCTTCCTTTCCTCAGTTGCCACCAAGTGAGTACAGTACCTAGATAACTCCGTGAATTTGGACGTATACTGAGCCACAGACATAGTATTCTGCTCCAAGTTAAGAAACTCCATTTCCTTCTTGTCTTGATCTACCCGAGGAATGAAATGTTCCTTGAACTTCCTCAGAAAATTCTCCCAAGTATAGGGTACATTATTCTCATCCCAATTTGTTTTAAAATCTCTCCACCAGTGCTCAGCATCTCCACTCAGTTTATAGGTAGCAAACCTGACTTGTTCTTCATCAGTACATATCAAGACATCAAATATTTTCTCCATCGACTCTATCCACCTCTCGACCTTTATTACCTCTGGTTCTCCTTCATAACCCATTGGTTTCATCTTTAGGAACTGTTCTAACCCATATCTCAGAGGTACTTGTTCTCCTCCTTGCTTCTGATCATTTAAAGTTTTCATGGCTGCCTCGAACATCCCTTGAAACATGATTCTGGCCTCTTCTCTGGCATCCCCTTGCCCTGAAGAACTAGCTTGATCTCCTTCAGTCTCACCCATTTTCAATAAGTGAGTGAGTGAAATGCACAGCGGAAGTAAGTTAAGTAAATAGGCGCAAAGGTGATAAAGGGGGCGCACACACACTCTAAGTATTTTGGCTCAAAGTGGGTGAAATAAGAAACTAAGGCAAATGATATAACAAACACAACACAGTTCAATCAATCAATCTACAATGAATAAACAATCAAATAGTTAGATATGATATGAGATTGAAAGGAAATAGCAAGAAAGTAAGTACGCGCTATTTGGAGAGGTTCGATCGGGAAAATGATCTACGTCCTCTACCAAGATGGTTAGTCTTGGATTTCTAATGGAGATCTTATATAATGAGAGAGTGTTACAAATTACAATCGTTTGAGCTAATACACTAACTCAAGATCTAAAATTCTATGAAGAACAAATCCTAGACAATAACCGGTGTATCTCTAAAAGAAAGATCTAAGTGATCAAACTTAAAGAGGTGCGTGTGTTATTTTAGATTCAAGGCTCTTTAGATCTTTGAGATTGAGAGCACAAGAAAATTAAAGTGTTTTTGCTTGAGGATCTGGGCTAAGGATGAAGTTATGAAGATGTTCTTGAGAATTCTGGAAATATCAAAGGCAATCTTCAAATCTTCAACAAATGCTTGAGAGAGAAATTCTTGAAATTCTTAGCAAAACTCAGCGACTTCAAAATGTTGAAGTTATGGGGTATTTATAGTGAAATCCCAAAAACTAGCCGTTGGAAATTCATGATGATTCTGAGCAAAGGACAAATGTGCTGTCGCTCATTGAGTGGAGCACGTGTCCTTTTATAGCCGTTAGACACATAATACAATTGTGACCGTTGTGGACAAGTGTCATCAATTTGGGCGCACAAGTGTTATTTAACCATCATTTAAATCATTGGCGTAGTTTGAATTCTCTTAAAGTATTTGAATCTTCATTAAATCACTGAGTATTAAAACATACTACGTTGAGGCGCGTGAGCTAGAGAGGCGCATGAGCATTTTGGAACTGGCGCATCATCGGATTCAGTATTTTCATCAACTAACCTTTCAATAGATTTGATCCGAATCCCCGTTGTGCGCTTCACAGGCTTCTTCCTGCGCTTTTTAAGATCCAAGTTGGCTTTTCCAAAAATTGGAACGTTATCAGATTTGTACGCAGGGTTCTCACTCAAAAACTTGACTAACTCAGGATAAGTTAGGAAAATTTTAGTAAGGATTCTGCAGTGGGTTTTGAATTTGGTTCTCCCATCAGACTTGTTCTTGTTATACTTATCAATTTGATCAGACAAAGTTTTGAACAAAATCTGAGGCCAATTCAATCTGGTTTTTCCCATGATGGCAGCAGTATATTCCCACTGCTCCACAGTGAATCTATTCACATTCCCTGTCTTGAACACGATCGAAGTATCAACAAGATGCGCTATATGAGCGAGCAGATCTCCACCATCTCTTATCTCAACGTTTTTTATGTTGTTTAGAAGGGTAGGAATTTGGAGATAGGTACGCGCTACAGTATTCTGATCTGCAACTGAGTAAGAGTTTGGTTGACCAGAAACACCCTGAGGGCCAATAGTGTTGAAACTCACGATGTTCTTGATTGTGCTCGTAGAGATAGTTATAGCCACATTCTGAACGGTGGCGCATATCCTGTAGCGCACATATCCATCAGCAGGAGTCTCAACTAGAGCAGCGGTTGAGAAAAATTCATCAACGAGGAGCGGAGAAAAGAATGGTTGATCCAACGTGAATAAGGGAGTGAGTCTAGCGATGTGAAGGGTTGAAAGGATTTCAACTCCCATTGGATCAAGTGAGAGCTCATCAAGATCAACTGTCTCACCAGGTCTGAAATTTGCAGGGTCCTGAGAAGTAAACATTTGAGTGAAGTTAGTAGTGTAGGCGCATAGAATCATAAAATGAGCTAAGTATAGAGTAGGTGCAAGACAATATATAGGCGCATAAGAAATAGCATGCGCATACTAATATTAGGCGCATATATGTTGTAGGCGCATACAAATACGAGGCGCATATTATGGTTCTATGAAATATACTAAGTAAAAATTAAACATAAGAATTTGACTAAGTAAAATTTAGGCGCATAAAATGTTTAGGGGCATAATGGCATTAGGCGCATGAATGATTGAGGCGCATAACATTTGTTGGCGCAAACAATTGTTAGGCGCATGAATCAATAGAGGCGCATAAGGTCATAGGGCGCATAACCAACTAGGCGCATAAATCAACACTTAGGCGCATATTTATGTAAAATTCATACTAAGTATAAAAATACACGAAAACACACAAACACATATCAAACATGCATATGCAATTTTTAAGAATCAAAATATGAAAATTTTGAAAAACAAGTTTTGAAAATTTTGAAACCCAAGTCATGCAAAAATAACGAAGAACACGAACAACATGTCTTGAGTGCTCGAAGAACACCAAGAACACATAAAACGTGAAACTTCACCAAATCAAGTACACAATATATCAAAATGATCGCAAAAAGACAAGGATCACAAAAATGTAAACCAAAACTAGAACAAATCAACAATGAATCCAGAAAATGGATTCAAAGACCCGAAAATTTGAAAATTTTAAAAATGAAATTTCTCAGATTTGCAACAAATACCGAATTGATCGTTGAAAGAGATAGATATAAGGATTTGAAATCACAAAACAGACATAACCCAACAAACGATTTTGAAAACGGATCACCGAAGAGAGATTAATCAAGAAAAGTACATTTTCGGTTTGAAAAGAAACGGAAACCCAGAAAAAATAAAGAAATGCATAAATTAACTGAGTTTATGGGTTTAGAATTCATACCATCTCGTCTTGATTTGCTTTGGTAGATCGTTTAGGACCCATTAACAGAATATATAGAGAGAAAAAGGATGAAGAAAAGATGAATAATGGAGAGAGAGAGAGAGAAAGAGAGAAAGTCGGGATAGAGAGAGGGAGAAAGAGAGACGGGAGAGAGAGAGACTGAGAGCAGAGAGAGATGGACGGCGAGAGAGAGAGAGTCGGGATAGAGAGAGGGAGAGAGAGAGGCGGGAGAGAGAGTGAATATATATATATATATAGGTAAGTAATGATTGTAAAAGGGGTTTAGGGTTTCTAGGATGGGAGGTGAAGAGATGGGCATTTATTAGGGATATTGGTAAGTTGAAAGGCATTAAATGCTGAATGACACAAAGATGTCATGATGTGACATTTTGGGTATAAGAAAAATTGCTCCACTTTCCCTATAAGTATATGAGCAATTTTGACTAATTTTTGCTCAAACCCTAGAAACATATGTTTTGGTGTAAGTTTGGGGTGCAAGAAATATATCCCTATAAAATAATTTTTTTCGAAAAACATAAAACGAGAAAAAAATTTAATTGCACAAGTATCCTTGAACAATTAAAGGAATGTCAAAAGACAAAGATTCCTAGAATAAATAAGAGGAATCATACCTGGTACTTGTGAAAAATTGAATACGTTCAATCATTGAAATAATAAATTTTGAGCATTGATTGAGCCGTAATATTAACTGCGCGCATGGGAGGCGCGTAACATTCATGGGCGCGTATGAAGAATAGGGCGTATAAGGCTTTGAGCGCGCATATGTATTTGGTTGCATTAGATGTTAGGCGCGCATGAGAATGTGAGTTGGGCGCGCATAGAGTTTCCTTGAAACTTTGAAATTGATATATCCTTTTTAATACCTAGTATACTCATGCACTCAAATGACAAGTGCCACTTGTGCTTTTCCTATCAATTGTGCACGCTGCATAGTCCGCATCTGAATAACCTATAAGTTTAAAATTCGAATCTTTGGTGTACCAAAGTCCAAGGTTAACAGTACCGGAAAGATATCTTATAATACGTTTCACAGCAATTAAGTGTGCTTCTCTAGGGTCAGATTGATAACGAGCACAAACACTAAACATAATATCGGGCCTACTAGCAGTAAGATAAAGGTGCGAGCCAATCATACCTCGATAGAGCATTTGATCAACACGTTTACCTTTTAAATCTTTATCGAGTTTGTTGCGTGGCCATTGGAGTATCAATGCTTTGGCGTTCTCAAGTCCAAATTTCTTGATTAAGTCCTTTGTATATTTGGCTTGATTGATAAATATGCCTTCATTCATTTGCTTGATTTGAAGCCCGAGGAAGAATGTGAGTTCATCATCATGCTCATTTCAAACTTGCTCTTCATTAGTTTCTCAAAGTGCTTGCACAACAATTCATTAGTAGAAACCAAATAATATCATGAACATAAATTTGAACAAGTAATTTATGACCATTATGTTTGGCAATGAAAAGAGTTGTATCGATTTTACCGCGAGTGTAGTAGAGCCTTTTTCAATGAGAAACTTGGATAGTGTATCGTACCATGCTCTGGTGCTTGTTTGAGTCCATACAAAGCTTTCTGGAGTTTGTACACATGATTTGGAAATTGTGAATCTTCAAACCCAGGTGGTTGAGCAACATAGAATGTTCTTGGGGTTCACCATTAAGAAACGCGCTCTTCACATCCATTTGATATAACTTGAAGTTCTTATGAGCGGCGTAAGCTAGAAATAATCTGATAGCTTCAAGTCTTGCTACGGGCGCAAAAGTTTCATCGTAATCAATTCCTTCTTCTTGCCTATAGCTTTGTGCAACCAATCTTGCTTTGTTTCTTATGATGGTTCCATTCTCATCCATCTTGTTTCTGAACACCCATTTCGTACCAATCACTCCTTGATCATTTGGTCTTGGAACAAGAGTCCAAACCTTACATCGTTCAAATTGATTGAGTTCTTCTTGCATTGCAACAACCCATTTAGGATCTTGGAGCGCTTCATCAGCCTTCTTCGGTTCAATTTGAGAGATGAATGCAGTGTAAGCATCAAAGTTTGTAGCCTCTCCTTGTACGAACACCAACGTTTAGATCACCAATGATATTATTGATTGGGTGACCTCTAAACTTCACGAATTTTAGGAGGTAAGTAGGTTGAGTCGTAGTAACTTGAAGGTCTTCAATTGGTACATCTTCACCAGATTCTAAATCATCAAAATTTGGGGGTTGAATTGGTGTAGAGTTGAAACTTGGGTGAACACCAGATGCAGTAGATAATATAGGTGCGTGAGAGGAATCAGGAGGCGCAACATGTGAGTGAGGCGCAGATGATGACTCATGGGGCGCGCCATATGAGGAATTAGGCGCAACTGATGTTGATGGATTTCCTTGAGTTGATAGATTCTGCTCTTGTGTAGGCGCAACATAAATAGGAGCACCTGTATCATTAAGCTCAACAGAATCATCTGCAACATTTGGAGCCAAATGTGGCTCAAGGATAGAATGTTCATCAATGTAACATGCACACAGATTCAACTATCACTAATGTAGTTCTATTAAAAACGCAAAAAGCTTTAGAATGTTTGGCATACTCAACAAAATACATTCGTCGGCTTTGGAATCGAATTTACCTCTATGTTCGTTTCCGTTTGTAGAGGATATAACATTTGCAACCAAAGATCTTGAAGAATGCAATGTTGGGAGTTCTACCACGCCAAAGTTCATACGAAGTCTTGTTGTGAAGTTTGTTGATGAGGGAACGATTTTGAGTAAAACATGCTGTGTTGATAGCTTCTTCCTAAAAGTACTTAGGCAATTTCTCTTCAGCTATCATCGTCTTTCCGGCTTCAATCAACGTTCTATCTTTTTTCCACAACCCATTTGTTGAGGAACTCCAGCGGTTGAGAAGTTGTGATCTATCCCATGATCGTCGCAATATGAGCAAACCGTTGTTCTTGAATTATGTTCCATTGTCGGATCGAACACTAACGATGTCATCTTCTTGTTGGGTTTGGAGCAGTCTAAATAAGGTGGTCAAAATGTCGTAACAATCGTCTTTTGAGATCATCATTTCCACCCATGTATATATTGAATAATCATCCACCACAACTAGAGTATACTTGTTCTTTCGAATACTTGCAATGGTGACTGGTCCAAATAGATCAATGTGGAGTAGTTGCAAACATCTAGAAGTTGAAGGATTGGTCTTGCTGGAGAAAGATTTCTTCGGTTGTTTGCCAAGTTGACACGCGGCGCACTTCTTGTCATGATGATCAGCAACCTTGGGAAGTCCTTTAACTAGGTTATTCCTGCTGAGTTTAGATAGATATTTGAAGTTCAAGTGACCTTAAGTGCTTGTGCCACAGCCAACTATTTTCGCTCACACTTTTAGCTAAAAAACAAAGATTAGTACTAGAGTTCATTCTATAGAAATCAATAATGTAAATATTTGTCTTACGATATCCCGTGAGTAGGTAGCTCCAGTTTGCCATTCTTGATAAGACATGAGTTGAGGTGAAATGGAATTCTAATCCTTTGTCGCAGAATTGAGATATGGATAATAAGTTGTGCTTGAGCCTTCGACGAGAGAGACTCTTTCAATGCACACTTTGTCTTTATTGAGCTTTTCCATATGCAACAACTTGACCTTTGTTATTATCACCAAATGTTACTGAGGGACCTCTTTCTTCATGGACATCTTCTAATAAGGATTCATCTCTAGTCATGTGACTTGAACACCCACTATCGAGAATCCATTATAATTTCTAGCTTTTGAAGATCTAGCCATGAAACAAAAACCTGAAATATAGACATTAAGCAGGTCCCTTTATTCCTTTTGGGTCCTAGGGTTTAGCAACTTTTGACAACCCACTCTTGCTTGACCTTAGGGTTTTTACGTCCTTTGACATTGTGGAAGTGAATCGCAAAAGGCATTCCACGGCCTGTATCCAGAACAATCACAAATGGAACAATGATGAAAGCCAACAATCACATGAGTTTTCACAAACTCTTTACTTTTCTTTGGATAGCATTCTTCTTTGGCGTCAGATGGACTAGCCTTAACAAAATCCTTCTTTTGAATTTTGGAGCGCTTGATCTAGGAGGGAGCATAGGGCTAGGAGGCGCACGGCGATGAGGCGCGTGGCTCCTAGGCGCATAATGAGCACTCGGAGAAGGAGCTCGCTTTGTTTCAAGAGGGATGTTTCTAGAGGATGATTCATCTGTAGCTATATCTTTCCCATTAGCTTTCCCAAATGCTTCGTTGGGTAGACATAATGGAATGTTTGTCTCTTGACTTTTTCCTGTCCTTTACCCATTGAATTAGAATGTTTTTCCTTAGGAATTTCAACAAGTTTGCTGGTTTGTAAATTCACTATCTCTTTCAGCACAGATATCACATTTAAAGTTGTCACTAGTTGATGAGAATCCCAAGCCACTTTTATCACCACCCTGACTTTTTGGGACTCAAATATATTCTCCATAGTGACACAAGAATTGGACCACTCATTGTAATCTTTTTAAGATCAGTAATTTGAGCAACCAATTCATCGTTTTGAACTTTAGAAGTGAGTTCTGTTCTGTTAGAAAAGTGTTTTTAACAGTAAGAGGAGCATGCTCTTTATCTGCTCCTTAAGGAGGGTGAGTTCAGATTAAGTAGAGATTTCTCGGTGTTAAGCTGGGAAATTCATCACATGATAGTGCTAAAGTTCCTTCATACTATCAAATCTAGTGATTACCTTTTCGGCCTTTTTGAACAATTTTTCTTGTTCAGCAATCACTTCATCATCATTGATTTGGAGATTGGAGCAGTTGGTTCAACTTGAGTCTGATGTAAGCTCCTTTTCTCAAACTTATTCTTGCACTTAGATCACATCGTGAGAATAACAATCCACCATCGGTTTGAGCTGGAGTGAGAAATCCTTGTTCAACGAGCTCGCTGATGGTTGGTCCTTTCTTCCCTTTTCCTTCTTGAAAACCTGCAGATTTCTTGATAGGTATTTATTCAAGGTATTCATACAGGTAACATCCTTGGAGAAGTCATCATCAGAATCATAAGTATTAACTTCATCATCAATTGCCACCAAACAAATGAGTCCATCATCGGAATCTTCATCGCTCTCATCTGAGTCTGTTTTCAATCCAAGTGTTCTGCTTATTTGCTGGTGATTCTTTCTTCAGCAACCATTCCCTTGTGACGAGTGAATTTGGGGAGTGAACTTGGGAGTATGGCTGCTCTTCTTCTACATATATTCAAATTTGGAATTGGGCAGCTTGAAGCAAAGTGTACTGGTTTCCTGCAATTAAAACAAACAAGGTCTTCTTTTCTTTTGAATCACTGCTCCTCGGAACTTTGGAGGAGCTTTGCTGGTAGATCCTTGAAATTTGCTGGTTGAGCCGGGTCTGAGAATATTTCTGAACTTTTGAAATGTTCTTCACAAATAAAGCGAAGTCTTCATCATCCATGTCTAGTAGCTCAGAGGTAGAAATTTTGAGATCGGAACTTTTCTCTTCTTGAAACGGGCAGGCGCATGGGCTTCTTCTCTATGCACCACCATTGCTATGATTTTGACTTTCCTTCAGTTTCGACTGATTCGTTGGAGTTGAGCTCATAAACCTTAATATTTGCTTAAAGGTTCCTTAAAGTCCATACATCTAAAGTTCCGGGTCTTAAGAGCGCTGGATTTATGTAGGTATCTTGATCTAAAAGCTTGGAGAAAATTGACATTCAATCCGGTTTGAAAACTTCATGCCAAGTGAAAATACATAGATTTATAATTTCACAGTAGCGTTCATAAGTTTGTCTTAAGGTTCACCGGGGAGTTGAGAGAAATTGTTGAATCTATTTGCACTTCATATTTCTTGTTTCCTTACAAAACAGTATCTCTTTTCTATATGCTTCTTCAATAGCGTCCCATAGCTCATTAGCAGTAGCACAATGCATGACTTGTTGTTTCATAGCCGTGCTTTAGAGCTTAGGAGAATGTTTCTTGCTTTGCATCATTTGCAATTCTTCTTGTTTCTCCCCAGTCCATTCTTCTTTTGGTTTCTTGACGGTGCGTTTGAACAACATTTGTGCGCGGATTTGGATTCGCTTTCAATGGATGTAAGGTCCATAAACCACGGTGTCATGAAAGTCTTTCATCGATTGAGTTGAGATGAGTCAATATGTGAATTCAACACCATCAAATGATCTTCATCAAAGACCGGAACGTGAGTGTAGTTTACAGTTGCCATAGGTTTTAAGTTTGCCATTTAGAATTGGCACCCAAGCTATTAAGCTTGAAAAAAAAGTGTTTTTAAAGGTGTTTGCTCTGATACCACTGTGGTCCCAAAGGGCAACAAGGGTATGAAAAACAGCTAGAGGGGGGGAATAGCTGTTTTAAAATTCTTTTCATACCCTTGAAAAAACTCAATAGAAAATGCTCACTTTATCAAATAAGCGTAATGATATGCGCCTAATGAGTGAGTGAAATGCACAGCGGGAAGTAAGTTAAGTAAATAGGCGCAAGGTGAAAAGGGGGCGCCACACACACCTAAGTATTTTAGCTCAAAGTGGGGAAAATAAGAAACTAAGGCAAATGATATAACAAACACAACACAGTTCAATCAATCAATCTACAATGAATAAACAATCAAATAGTTAGATATGATATGAGATTTGAAAGGAAATAGCAAGAAAGTAAGTACGCGCTATTTGGAGAGGTTCGATCGGGAAAATGATCTACGTCCTCTACCAAGTGGTTAGTCTTGGATTCTAATGGAGATCTATATAATGAGAGAGTGTTACAAATTACAATCGTTTGAGCTAATACACTAACTCAAGATCTAATATTCTAGAAGAACAAATCCTAGATAATAACTTGGTATCTCTAAAAGAAAGATCTAAGTGATCAAACTTAAAGAGGTGCGTGTGTGATTTTAGATTCAAGGCTCTTTAGATCTTTGAGATTGAGAGCACAAGAAAACTAAAGTGTTTTTGCTTGAGGATCTGGGCTAAGGATGAAGTTATGAAGACGTTCTTGAGAATTCTGGAAATATCAAAGGCAATCTTCAAATCTTCAACAAATGCTTGAGAGAGAAATTCTTGAAATTCTTAGCAAAACTCAGCGACTTCAAATGTTGAAGTTATGGGTATCTATAGTGAAATCCCAAAAACTAGCGTTGGAAATTCATGATGATTCTGAGCAAAGGACAAATGTGCTGTCGCTCATTGAGTGGAGCACGTGTCCTTTTATAGCCGTTAGACACATAACACAATTGTGACCGTTGTGGACAGGTGTCATCAATTTGGGCGCACACGTGTTATTTAACCATCGTTTGAATCATTGGCGTAGTTTGAATTCTCTTCAAGTCTTGAATCTTCATTAAATCACTGAGTGTTAAAACATACTACGTTGAGGCGCGTGAGCTAGAGAGGCGCATGAGCCAATGGGGCGCATAAGTTAATGCTAGGTGCATACTCATGCGCGCGCACCAAGGAGGCGCATGGCGCGTGACTTGGAGGTGCATGCCGCATGGCTTGACGACGCATGGTGCATGGCTTGATGACGCATGGCGCATTGCTTGAATTCACACAGTGATTTTCTTGAATCTTGATCTTCTTGCCCTATTTCTAAGCCTATTCTATTTCAAAGGACAACCTAAAAAATGAAGTATAAATACTTCTTACATGTGGGTCTAAAGTCCATGAAATAAAACTTAGGTGATGGGTCAATCAAATCTAATCAATCCTATTACATTGAAACTGGGATATATGTAAGCATACCCAACAATCTCCACCTATTTGATTGATGCCATTACCTACTATATCAAGGACAAACATTATACTTGATAATAACATGTCCAAATAAATTATATTGGTAAATTATGTCTCATGTTAATGCACACACTAGTCGAAGATATAGATTTCTATTACATTCCAATAAGGATAAAACATTACAAATGGAAAGATAGAAACAAAGTTTATAACACATTCAAAATGATATGAGTTTTAGTTTTTGACATGTGTTTAAACAAAGTTTAAACTTAATCCTAAAAATATGAAGCAGTTCAAATATGATGCATATGATTTTAAACAACATTTAATGTTCTACAAACAAGAAGTTTGAGTGAACAAGTTTTGAAACAAAAGTGATGTTTTGTTCTCATTAATACTCAAGGTGTAAGAGTTACAGAGTACAAGTATTTAACAGAACAAAAACAAAAGGTGCTAAAACATGTAAGCACTAAATCACTAGTAAAAAGTTTCTAATCACAAAAAGTTCTAACAACTTACAAACAAACCAAAAACTAAGGGTTGGGAGGAGGCGCGTCTTCATCCTTCAATCCTTCTTCTATTTCAGAAACGGAGCGCTGGATTTTGTTTGGAAAGTTGATAGGCGCGTTGACATTAGCATAAGTGTCAGTGACAAGAGTATGAGTTTCAGTGACACCGTCTCTGATGTAGCGCAAAATGATCCACATTGATGTTTTGATACTCATCAATGGAGCGCTGAGTAATTTGATGCTGCTGAGAAACATTTCTTCTAAATTTGAAGATGTGCTTCAATAGCATTTTGAGCAGTGATAATGTCAGAGGAAATGTGTTCTGCGCGTCTACAGAACTGGAGTGAGCAGCAGTGAAGTGAGTGACAATCATTTCTTTCAAAACATCCAACTTTGAGACTAGAACATTCATGTTGGAGTGAGATGCAGCAGACTGAGGTATGAAGGTAGGCGCAGCAGATGAGGTGTGCGCCTGATCAGGTTGAGCTTGTACCGAGTCTGCGCCGAAGAGTAGGAGCAGAAAGTTTGTCCTTGATTAAAGTCATCTCCGCCTTAATGGCAGCGATCTCTTCAGATTGATCAGTCAGCATGGAAGTGAGGAGCTCAATTGAGACGCAATCTGAGTCTGACCTTGCTCTAACTTAGCCTTCCCCTGCTGCAAAGATTTAAGAATAGAAAGTACCTCACTCAAATCTGAAGGAGCAGATGGAGGAGGCGCGAGGGGAGGATAGGAGGCTCATGAGAAGGGGAAGGGTTGATGGAATATCTTGCTCCCCCTCACTTGAATCATCATCTCAAATAATTCTTTTCTGAGATCTTGCCTGAATTTTGTTGAGTGGGAGATAGAGGAATTGTAGGAACTGGAGACAACGGGAACAGGGGCGCGTTGAGGTGGCGCGGGTTGAGTAGGCGCGGGATCGACTGTGCCTTTCTCAGCATCTGCGCTTGAACCAGCGCCTTTCTTGCGTTCCTTCTTTTCTAACTCAGGCTTCTTTCTTGCTCGAAAGTCTTTTATCTCGTTTCCTTTGAGCTCAAGTCTGCTAGCTTCTGCGCAGTCCTTAGATCCTCTATCCTCATCAGATTCAAATCTAGTTGCGCTTGATAGCAGCTCTAGGAGGGTCATCGCAATCCTTTTGCCCTTGCTCTTTTCTGCGCCTGCCCGGTTTCTGCGCGTTGACTGGCGCCTTCGGAATCTGCGCTCTTCTTTGTTGGTGCGCCTTTAGGAACTGGCGCATCATCGATTCAGTATTTTCATCAACTAACCCTTCAATAGATTTGATCTGAATCCCCGTTGTGCGCTTCATAGGCTTCTTCCTGCGCTTTTTAAGATCCAAGTTGGCTTTTCCAAAAATTGGAACGTCATCAGATTTGTACGCAGGGTTCTCACTCAAAAACTTGACTAACTCAAGATAAGTTAGGAAAATTTTAGTAAGGATTCTGCAGTAGTTTTGAATTTGGTTCTCCCATCAGACTGTTCTTGTTATACTTATCAATTTGATCAGACAAAGTTTTGAACAAAATCTGAGGCCAATTCAATCTGGTTTTTCCTATGATGGCAGCAGTATATTCCCACTGCTCCACAGTGAATCTATTCACATTCCCTGTCTTGAACACGATCGAAGTATCAACAAGATGCGCTATATGAGCGAGCAGATCTCCCCATCTCTTATCTCAACGTTTTTTATGTTGTTTAGAAGGGTAGGAATTTGGAGATAGGTAGCGCTACAGTATTCTGATCTGCAACTGAGTAAGAGTTTGTTGACCAGAAACACCCTGAGGGCCAATAGTGTTGAAACTCACGATGTTCTTGATTGTGCCGTGAGATAGTTATAGCCACATTCTGAATGGTGGCGCATATCCTGTAGCGCACATATCCATCAGCAGGAGTCTCAACTAGAGCAGCGGTTTGAGAATAACTCATCAACGAGGAGCGGAGAAAAAGAATGGTTGAAGCCAACGTGAAATAAGGGAGTGAGTCCAGCGATGTGAAGGGTTGAAAGGATTTCAACTCCCATTGGATCAAGTGAGAGCTCAGCAAGATCAACTGTCTCACCAGGTCTGAAATTTGCAGGGTCCTGAGAAGTAAACATTTGAGTGAAGTTAGTAGTGTAGGCGC